>CAUYQV010023860.1:0-56448 GCA_963574575.1 Galagoides demidoff | reverse complement strand
CCTGGGCTCAAGCGAGTCTCCTGCCTCCGCCTCCCAAGTAGCTGGGACCACAGGCGCCCGCCACAACGCCCGGCCATTTTTTGGTTGCAGTCATCATTGTTGTTTGGCGGGCCCGGGCTGGGGATTCGAACCCGCCACCTTAGGTGTACGTGGCTGGCGCCTTAGCCGATTGAGCCACAGGCACCAAGCCACAATAATTTTCTGACATGAGAAAATAGCTGAATTTACACATTGATAAGGTTCAATTTTTTCCTAGAAAAATGAATAAAGAACATTTGAAACCAAAAGATACACTGTTGAAATTATTAAATAATAGAGATTTAAAAATAAAACAATCATAATGCCAAAAGCATTCAGGAAAAAGAAGAGACTAATGTACAAAGGAAAAAAAAAATATATATATATATGTGCATATATATATATATATATTTGAAGCCTCAGACTTGTATGAGGCAATGATTGTGAATTAGAGTAAAGTCTACAATGTTTCCAAGGAAAAGGAGAGTGAATTAAATTCGATTTCCTAGTTGAGTCATTGCTAATGTGTAAAAGAAACAAAAAGAACTTCTCAGATTGCCTGGGATTTGACAGACATATTATCTGTAAGCAAATATTTATACAAGTCATATAACTAAGACACTAATCAAAACAATGAAATTCCAATAGTGCAATTATTGGAACTAAACAAAATAGAACTGTATAAGGGAGATAAACTCAGCTATTTGTAAGGAAAATTGTGTTGTATCTTAAAAAGGTGTTTACAAGTGACATGTTTGAAGTAATTCAAAATAAATCAACAGAAAAGAGTATATCAGACAAATACAATGCATACAAACATAAACTAGGGTATAATATTCACATCCAGAAAGTAGAATTTAAGAAAAAATGTTTTATTTATGGGAGCAAAGACAAACAATTTGATGAAAGATAATATTAGGAAAGTACACACTATTATCATTAGTATGTCCCAAATTATATAGTATCATTTTTTAATCTTGAAAATTCAAAGAAAAATGGTTAGATACAGTAGTCCTCCCTTATCCAAAGTTGTAGTTTCTGTTGTTTTAGTTATCCATAGCCAACCACAGTATAATAATAGGTGAGTACAGTACAATTGTATGCTTTGAGAGAGAGAGCAGAGGGCAGTGCCTGTGGCTCAATGGAGTAGGCTGCTGGCCCCATACACTGGAGGTGGTGGGTTCAAACCCAGCCGCAGCCAAAAATTGCAAAAAAAAAGAGTGAGAGAGCAGAGTCACATAACTTTTATTATAGTATATTGTTATAAATATTCTATTTTATTTTTATTATTAGTTAATATTTAATTTATGAATTAAACTTTATCATAGATATTTATACATAGGAAAAAATATAGCATACATAGGGTCAGTACAATCTGTGGTTTCAGGCATCCACTGGTGGTATCAGAATATATCTTCTACAGATGGGGAGGCACTTACCTCTGTGAATTGTATAAATATTTGCTTACAGGTAATATGTCCCTCAAATCCTAGGCAATGTGATAACAACTTTTATATATAAAAGTGGATATATATTTTATATAAAACCAGCCCCTTGTATCTGTGGGTTTCATGATTTGCATTCAACCAAATCTGGATAAAAAATATTCAAGGAGGAAAATTTTACAAAGTTGTAAAAAGAAAAATTCTAAGTTGCTGTGTACTGGTACAATACTGAATCGATGCAAATGCAGTGATATAAACACTATGTTGGGTATTGTAAGTAATCTAGAATAAGGGGGGAGTTGCATAGGATGTATGCAAATATTCTGCCATTTTATATTAGACACTTGAGCCCCATGGAGTTTGATGTCCATGAGATATCCTGAACCAAATCCCCAATGGATGGATATTGAGGGATGACTACATATAGGAATACACTTCTATCAATTCTTCAAAAAAAAAAAAAAAACATGCAGTGTTATACAAAAATAATGATCTGAATAATATAACTACTATGGTTGATTCAAAAACAAAAATATAAACAGCTCTACATGCTACTCAGGAGGCTGAGGCAAGATAATCACCTAAGCCCAGGAGTTGGGAGGTTGCTGTGAGCTGTGATGCCACAGTACTCTACCGAGGGCAATAAAGTGAGACTCTGTCTCTAAAATAAATAAATAAATAAATAAATAAAAACTGTACATGCAAATAACAACGAATGTATCTTCTAATGCATCTTGTAACATTTGCAAAATAAGTTTGGCTTAAAATTGTCAGTGCAGAAAAATCATCTACTCAGAATTAGTTAATGAACACATAATTGGATGTCTTGCCAATGTGATATCTAAACAACTACTTTGAAAAAACTGCCCACCTTGCCTAATTCATATTCATAAATATTTCACTCAATTCTTAATAATCTCTTAAAAATAGGAAATTCTTACCTGGTCATTTAGACCCGGCGTGTGTGATTGTATAAAATGAAGCATTTAAAAAGGATTCTTTCCACTAGGGAGATTCAAAATACTTGCATATGTGCTTCGAATTCTGGGAAGCAGCATGGAATGTCAGTGATTGATGAGCTAGTTATTTCAGAATTCCATTTTATGATAGGATTGCAGAAATGTTAAGTCTTGTGGCAGTTTTTCCAGATTAAAAAGCTGTAATTCAGTGAGGACAATAACGCTGAGCGGTTAGTTCTGGCCGGCTAGTTTGATGCCATCTTTACATCCTCAGATCAATCCCCCATACACCACTGTCACATGAAAAACACCCATCGCACTGTACAATTTGGCATGATTGCCTGAGAGGCTTGGATTGAACTGGCATTAATTAGCTATGTCACGCTATTATTCATTCCCCACGAATTTGCTCTTACCATTCAGATCAGGAATGAATTCACTAGCACAGCAGTATGTAGAGACAATATATGATCTACTCGCCTGCTTTCCGTCTCATATTCTTCTTGCACCGAAAAATCAGTGCTGTAGAATTTAAAGCACTCTGAATTTTATTCTATCCTTCATACTTTCTTTACCTTTTGCAGCACAAATAATTCATGCATTAAGAGATTCTCTCCAGTTTTAAAATTTCAAGTAGAGTTTAGTTTCTTTTATTCGCTCTGTGCCAGTTCTCGCTTAATCTCTTGGCCAGATTCTCCCTACATCTATCATAGCCTCCTTACTGCCAAGTGCCTGCTTTCCTAAATTTAAATATTTGGGTAATATTTGACTTTGTATATGAAGTACGATATTAATATCCATACATTGTTAATATATATATTTCCAGAGTTAGCAGCTCTTGAAAGGGAAAATATCTAATTCATGGCTCTGCATTTAATTAAATATTAATAATATAGAAAGATAATTATTTACTAAGTTATATAATAGCCTTAGGTGATCAACCTAAGAATATTCATTTTGAAGCCTCTATTGAGTATCTTAAAGCATTTTGTTATTCAAATTATTGTCCAGTATATCTGGTTCCTTCCAGCAATCTATTTATTCTTTCTTAAAACTTAATCTATGTCTGGGCAAGAATATAGGGAAGAAATTAATTTTGTAGCCCAGGAGTAAACTAGTCTCATAAAACAGTGGACAGTCTTCAGATTAAGTGCTTTGAAAATATAGTAGAACCTCCACAGTTGACTACACTCCTACAGCGACCACCTCCTTTAGTTGACCTAATTTTCATGGACTGGACAAGCACCACATGTATATATCAGTATGGTAGACCTAGCTCCTTATGTTGACCACCTCTGTATGTGACTTGGTTTGTTACAGTCCCTAGAGTTGTCAGCTTATGGTGGTTCCACTGTAAGGGTTAGAGTTATTGAAAAGCACTATGCATTCTTTTTTCTTCTAGTGAGTTTAAAACATATTTAAAAAGCAAAAGAGTTCTCCAGAATGTTTGTGTTAACATGCATGACACTAAAAGTTGTAAGCTCTTCAAATACCTAATATTAGTGATTATTTGTTAAGTTTTTTTTTTTTTTTTTTTTTTGCAGTTTTTGGCCAGGGCAGGGTTTGAATCTACCACCTCCTGTATATGGGGCCAGCGCCCTACTCCTTTGAGCCACAGGCGCCAGCCTTTGTTAAGAAATTTTAAACTAAAAGTGATTTTAAAAATTCCAGCTCAACAACAGAAATGAATATTTTCTGTTAAAAAATGTCCTGAGGTAAGTCATCTTGTAATTGCTTACATAGGTGGTCTAAAGACATGGCGAAGTGCCTTGCCATCTTCACTATGACAGGTTATCTCCTGACATAATGGGAAGAGGGGTTGCTGCAATTTCAGGTGTTATAAGTAGTGTTTCATTTCCCCTCCCAGAAAACAGACAAACAAAACAAAAAAACTTTCAGAATAATCCAGAAAGCATCTTATATGTCATTGGCCAGTACTGTATCACATATCACATGATTCATATTAAACCAATCACCCCATTTCCTAAGGGAAATAGGGCCACCACCAAAGAGGAAGGCTTAGGCAAATCAGTAATTACAATGGGGATTTTTGTCACCACCTATATCAATTCATCACATGTACCCTATAAATAGGTACAACTATTATGTACCCATAATAATTAAAAATAAATTTTAAAAAGGAAAAAGGATTAAAAGGTCATCAGTAGTACCTGACTGGGGAATTCGTTTGTTAAATTTATGAATCCGTACCTTGTTTCTTATGAGAACAGAACTCAAGGCAGTGTAATGATCATTAGTGGAATTTGGGCCCATTTGTCTGAGGTAAATAATAAGGAAAACACATTTCTAGAGTTTTGTACCCCAAATCCTTAAATTTCTAATTGGCTTAAATAGGCATTTTTTTTTTCCTAAGAAGGGAAATATAGCCTTATGAGGAATTGAAAGAGGAAGGCTTCACCCAGTTTATCAACCAAAATAGCCAATGATCAATCTTAGCCATTAAGGGTATAAAAGATTGCCTTTTTGCCAGCTGGCTTTCTTGAAAAGCTATTGATTTATTTGGTGTGAAATATAGAAAGTGCTGGCCTTGGACATAATTTAAATTAATCGATGTCTATTTTGATGTTTTTTTGATGGCTTCCTATCTTCCACAATCTCTAGATACCTAATGCATTTACTTGTTACCAGGCTCTCCTATGATAGTCAGTTCCCCTTTCAAAACTGCCCTAGGCTTTAAAGGTTTTGAATCTTCTCTCTACCTCTCACCCTTGTAATCCATGCAGTAGTAATTAGATAAGTTATTTTGTACAAAAGCACATAGAGAAAAGAATATCATAATTATTATATAATTATAATTATAATAATTATATATAATAATATATATTTAATAATAATATTATATATTAATATTATAATTATGTTCTTAGTAATATGTCCACAATATTGCAAGAGTTTTGTGCATCTTAGTAGATAACAATAGCATACAGGAGGCATTTTAGATACCAGGTGTGCTTCAGGTCACAGCTCTGCCTGGAGCATAAAGGCAGCAAGCTCTAGGTTTCACTCAGCAGAAAATACTTTCCTCTTCAATGTTTTTTTCTTTCTCTTATTCCTGGAAATCTGAATTGCAGTGTAATGTAACTGGAATGAAAAACCTTCCATAGTATGGGTAGAAGAGTTTTAGTGGTTTGATAGTGTGAAATTTAGACTCTAGGAGGTATTATTCTTAATTAAGGTCATTAGTAGCCCATGAAAATATGTTTGGAAACGTGGGGGGTACTTTAGAGATAACACACTTTGGGTGGATGCTGCACTAGTTGATGGAGGTAAATATCTTAGGTATTCTTCAAGGATGAGGGAATCCTGCACTATAAAAACTCCTACCTAAAATGCTAATAGTCCTGCTCCACTTCAGAGAAATGCTCAAGAATATAAATTGGTAGGATTAAGAAAGGGAGTAGAAAGGAGTCCAGTCCGTACAGTTAATGCTGTTGAATACAAGGTGTCAAAAGCAAGGAGATATGATGACTATGTTGGAGGAAGTAGGAGGGAAGAAAACAAGCATGGACAAAGGATTTCATTTATTTCAAAAATAAATACAGGTAACCTTTTCAATTTAAAACAACAATTCTCATTTTTACCACTGAGAAAACTAAAGCCCAGAGAGATTAAATAATTCACACAAATTCAACATATTCGGGAGGGATAAAGCCAGGATTAAAAGCAGTTCTGCTTAATTCCAAGGTTCATATTCTTTCTCCTAGAGTGAAAGATACCAGAGCACTGCTGTGATATTAAATTTGATCAAACTAAAATATATGCTTTACAAACAATGTATAAAATATAATCATTTCAATCCAAACATGTTTTGCCTAGGGTCTCTTGCCTGTGTAAAGTAATTGGCGGACAATTATATTGTGATTCATAATAATAATAATACATACTGACAGAGTTTCAGAGGCTCCAAAGACTAGTGTGCTGAAAACAACAGGCAAGGCTTTCTTGATAATGTGGTATTGGAATTGACTGAATTGTTGGCCTCAATCAATAAATCAATAGCCTCAGTGTCATCCAACTATTGACCCTGTAACTTTATAGTTCCCTCCTGAGCTAGCTCTGAGCTGGTCTTGTGACTTGCTTTGACAAAGAGAATGCTTCAGGATTCATGGTGTACTTATCATAGACCTAAATTTCAAAAGGCCTTGCGTGCTCTTCCTTTCTCTCTTTTTCCTCTTTGGACCTTGCTACTAGAAAAATAAGTCTGGACTAGCTACTAAAATCCAAGATACTACATGAAGCAGAGCCAAATTATCTCATCAAAGGGGATCCTGGGCCACCCTATGGCAAAACGACCCCGAGGACATGAGATAAACCAGATGAGGAAATCCATCCACCTCTTTTATCTGAGTATAGACATGACGTATGAGAAAGCATAGTTGCAACCAAAAATTCATGGCCTAGCTGACTCACAGACTCATAAACATTATAAATACTAATTATTTTAAGTCTATGAGAATTTAGATTACCTGGTTGCATAGTGATGGCCAATTAATGTAGATGGTTTTCTTGAGTGATATTTAAAGTCTGGTGTTAATGTAGCATGAAGCCAACCCTGCTCTCGCTTCTCAGGAACTGGCAATTCTGAGTGCATCTGTAGACTAAATTCTTCAAAATGATGTGGCAAAACATCAAGGTCATGAGAGCATTACCGACAGTGAAGCTCCTCCAGGCAGTTTTAAAGTCAGGACACATCTGCTAAGGGAAGCTATCTAGAAGGAAGAACATGATACACCTTGAAACATTAACAGATTGTTTTTTTAAGACATATGAGTCACTCTTTTGGAGTATCCTTGACAAAAAAGTTTCTTTTTGTCTAGCTTCTGGGATTTAAGTCATTATAATCATGTTAAAAACAAATTTGTTCAAATTTTGGATTCCTACAATGATAAAGGGTTGGCCTACCAGTTATAAAAGCAAAGTTATCTTTCGATACAATTAACCACATATGTCTGGGATGCTTCAAATGCAGCTAAGATGCTTGTAAAATGACTTTTTGGCATCCTTTCTCATCCATAAATCCATAATTTTTATCACAGGGAATTTTTACCAGAGGAATTGTCTGTCCTGTATATCACATGATTACTCATTAATTTTATTGATACTTAACAATGATACACATCAGCTCCATTATTTTCAAAATTTTACTAAATCTCTAGAGCGGATTATTGAGAAATCCTCACACCACAAACTTTGAACCCATCCCCAAAGAAAGGGAATTTTCTGTAGGAAGATCTAGAAACTGGGAATTACAATAATCAAATCTTGTGGTCAGGAGACATTAGTTGCTGCTGTGAGGTCTCTGGAAGATAAACATGGGTGAAACCCACACTGAATGAGCAGCTGACATCATCAAGTGCGGTACTGTATCCTGCACACACAGATTGGGTGGGAAGCAAAGTTTCCCAAAATTAAATCAGCTCATCATTTCCAGACAACATTCTTAGAACTCTACCGCCATCCAAATTAGGGAGGAGGAGAAGAAGGAAACCTTGAAACCTCAATAAATCATCTTATAACCACCAAAATGCCATCTTTCTTGGTTTTAAGTAAGTAAAGTTGGCTCATAGACCAGAAATGTTTCAATGAGTGCTCTGGAAAACAGTAAAAACTCAGGAAAAATTTTCAGAATAAGCTGCAGGTTCAGATTTTATTAATATGTTCTCTGTCTATAGTGATACTTGGTACAAACTGTTCTTGAGAGCATGAATGATACCGGTATTTAGTTCACAAAAATCTCATATTTGTGTGATTAATATTACAAGACAAATCCTTGCCACAGCAAATGAACACTTGTATAGTTACAGCATATCCAAGTTATTGAATCACTTGTTTCCTATGTAAATATTGCATAAAATCAACTTCCTTAAAATGAAGGAGCACAAACATCTTTCTTTCTAATTTAATTTTAATAAAATCCTAGTTTATAAATAATAGAAATATGATCCATCCTGTTACTGCACCATAGGTGTTCTATATTCTAGAAATTATCTCATCCAAATTTCAGTCTTGGTTAATGGGAAGTTAATGGTTGATATATGAAGTCAACATTACCTAAATGTGCATATTTCACCATTTCCAAGGCAAAGATTTCTATTTAAATACTATTGCTTGAGTTAAATATTTATATAAGTAGTGCCATATTGTTAACAAAATCACAAATTTCCAAAAAGTTTGTAAGAGAATGCAATGGACTCTACCTCCCCTATTCCTACCAACTCATTTCATTTTTTAGAAATAATCAGAAATAAATCAGTAAGTTTTATTTTATCAAAGAATTTTCATTCATTAAAGGACACTATAGACAAAATCACAAGCTGATTCACAAGTTAGGAGACCATAATATCTAAAACATTAGTAAAGATTAGCAGCTACAAACAAATAAAACAAACAAAAAAAACCCCCTGAAAATCAGCAAGCAAAAATGTAGAAATCTCTACTATAAAGGACTATAAATTATGAAAAGGGATTTTGCAAAGAGGGAAATCCAAATGCCTAATAAGTAGATAAAGATATGATCAAACTCACTTTTAATGGGTGTCTCAAGTATATAATGTAATGTCACATAAAACAGTCCTGAAAGCTTAGAGGTTTGAAACAAAAATAATTTGGGCAGCACCTGTGGCTCAGTAAGTAGGGTGCCAGCCCCATATACCAAGGGTGGTGGGTTTGAATCCAGCCCCAGCTAACCTGCAACATAAATATAGCCTGGTGTTGTGGCAGGCACCTGTAGTCCCAGCTATTTGGGAGGCTGAGGCAAGAGAATTCCCTAAGCCCAAGAGCTGGAGGTCGCTGTGAGCTGTGATGCCACAACATTCTACCAAGGGTGACAAAAAGAAATAAAAAAATAAAAAATAATAATTCATTATGTCATGTCATAATGACTGGTTTGTTACTCAACTGCATTTATCTTGGACTTTGTCTACATTGGCAGTCTTAATGCTGGCTTTTCTCATATATTTGGAACATCAGCCAGAATGGTTTGAAAAACTGAGGGCTAGCCCCCCATTTCACTTTATCCGGATAGCTTTCCATCTAGGCACATCGCTTCCTTCTATGGTGGTTTAACAATTGCAGAGAGCAAAAGAGGAAGCTCACACTGACATAGTATCATTTCTGCCACGATCTTTGGTTTAAAGCAAGTCACAAAACCAGACACAAATAGGGGAAACAGTCTCAGTCAGTTGATTCCAGGAGTGGTTAAGAGCTTGTGATTATATTTAACTGCAACTTGAGTTAGCTGAAAAAAAAATACTAAAACAATAATAATATATTACTTTTCACCTATCAAATTGGAAAAACGCATAACATAGGAATAGGACTGATAGGGATTTGATAAAGCAGAAATCTTGACGCATTTTTACATATTGGTTACATAAATTTGGGGTAAGATTCTTCTGATACAGAGAAATAAAACAGTATTTGCTCTCTGACCTAATTTTTGTGGTTTTACATTCCAGAGATATTCTTGAAAAGATCCTTAAGTAGATCACTATGAAAATACTCATTACAGTATTACTTGTGGCAACAGAGCAACGAGGGCATCGTATGTGACCATCACTGTGGAATTAGTAAGTAGAATAGGGTAGCTTTATATGAAATCTCATGAAGCTATGAGAAGGTTTGAATTAAATTCAATCATGGCAACATGGAAATTTCTTTGAAGATACAATGTGGAATAAAATAAAAGTAAGCATGAAATAAATAAGCAATATAACTCAGTACAGTTAATGTGTATAAAAATAGCACATCTTCATTTTTAAAAAGCTTTCCCAAAATGTATATGAAATGTATTTATTTTATCCAATTAAGATAAATTTTAATCCAATACAAAGCAGCCAGCTTAAAGCATTAACTTTTCAAGAAAGATGCAGGAGAATAAAAAGTAAAAACAAGAGACATGCCTTGTACAGATTCCAGAACCTCCTAATCACAGTATCATTTGATCCTTTATAAGATTATTCGTGATTTCACTCACTTCCACTATGTTCTTATAACTTTCAAACTTTTACTATTATGCCACATTACCTTATGTATTTACCTATATAATTATGATATTATATATTATTTATGATATAATATCTAACCATTTATATCCTCCATCTATTCCTATCATATGATATATAACATTACTTCCTTCATGTATATTGTACTTTTCAGTACACATATTGATTACTTCTATAACTAATAAGCATAAAACTCTTTCTCAAAGGATTTTAACATGTGTTTATAGTTCCCTTTGGAGAAGAATGATGATGTTATTATTCTTGACTTTCGTTTTATCTTTCTATCTGCTTTTCTGTATTTGCCATCTCACCAAACACACTTTTTATGTTACTCAGTTAAATATGAATTGATATAAATCAATGTAACTTATATATACATAGCAATATAACATGGATGGAAGTAATAACATATCTATTCAGCAAAACAAATATTTTTGTGCTTTATGTTTACATTTACTCTTGGCTGGAATCTAATATGTACGCAGACACTGTTAAGCTTACTTACATTGCTTACTACCATGTCAAATAGCATGCCACTCGATTCCACAGAGAAGAACATTCTTATTTTCAAAGTCAGAAGGATTTTTTTATTCTTAGTCTGTATCTTCTTAAAATCCCGCTACATTTTATTTTGCTTTATTTATTTATTACTTTTCCATTGTCTTTTGTTTTTCCTGGAGTTTTTAGTCACCTTCCTGTTTCTTGAATAATGTATCTTTATTACATTATAGAGATCTCCTTTTTGTCTAAGAATTACATTCTACTAATAACTGTATTACTAAGCATGATATAAGTAAATGACAACATTCATTGTCCAAAGGTAAAAAAATTCATTTGGAAGGTAATTTTGTTGGGTATACAACTCTTCAGAGCTCTCTTACCATTATTTTATCCATTTAATAAATAATAAGCATTACATTAGGCACTGTTATAACCTCCTATCCCAGTTGAAATATTGGAATACCCAGCAGCCAACATTTATTTTTGAAGGTAAAGTAATACTGACAAGAAGAACATATTCAAACTTGATAAATTAGACTACCAGTCAAGGCTCCTTAACTTGAAAAACTTAAAGTACAAAGACCAACAATTAATTTTTTTAAAGATTATTATTTCTATTGTATTTTATCTATATTAAATTGCCCTTTCCTACCTATGTCCAAGTCTGTCCCAGTTTTCTCTGTTCTGAGGAGCAAAACCTTTTCTCAGAGAGGTTATTTCCTAAGACAATCTCGCAAACAAAGCTCAGTCTCTTTAGAAAAATAGAAAAATAATAAAGTCATAATATATTCTGAATTTGACCTCTCGCACAAAAATACATCTGTTTATATGTGAGCTTTTAATTTGGTCTGATATTTTTTATTTTTGTTTTATCCTTAAATCTTAATGTCACAGTCAGTGATTTGAAAGGTGTTCTGGGTGAAAACTGAAGACATGGTAACAAACAACATACTCATTTGTGCTACAAATATTTAAAAGCAAATATTTAAAAGTCCACACATGTGCAGTGGCCCCCTTATCTGAAGTTCTGTTTTCCATTGTTTACAGTCATCTGCTGTTTGAAAATATTAAATGAAAACTTCCAGAAATAATTGCTTAATAAGTTTTTAATTGGGCACTGTCTTACTTTGTCCTTCGGGGGACCTGCCTCACCCCTTCCTCAAGTGTGTCATGATGTGTGTGCTCCCCATTCTTGGTCTTCTGCGTTGTCTGCTACCAACTACAACCATCAACACTGTTGGCTTGATGACCTGATGACCATCCAGAACCTTCAAGGCAGACATCTTCAGAATGTCGATTATGGCCAAATGCCACATCACAATGTCTGCATCAGTTGCCTCAATTCATCTCATCACTTAGGCATTATTATGATTTCACATTATTACAAGAAAAAGGCCAAATATAGTACAATAATGATTTAAGGGAGAGTGAGATACCACATCTACATAACTTTTACTATAGTATATTGTCAATATTGTTTCTTTTCTTTTCTTTTTTTTTTTTTTTTGAGACAGTGTCTCCTATTGCCCAGACTGGAGTGGAATCAGAGCTCATTTTAACCTCAGAACTGAGCTCAAGTGACCATCCTCCCTTTACCTCTCAAATAACCAGGCAAGGTTATTGGCAAAAGGCTAACTTTATAGGCAAGCCCCAGAATTCCTGGCTAACTTTTATTTTGATAGAGACAATATATTGCCCAAGCTGGGCTTGAACTCCTGACCTCATACAATCTCTTCTCTTGACCTCATAAAGTGTTGTCATTACCAATCTGAGCCTCTACACCTGGCCTATTTTACTCTATTGTAATATTAGCTGTTGTTACAAAGTTTTTACTGTTTTAAACTAAACTTTATCATAGGCATGTATTTACCGGAAAAAAAAAATAGTATATGCAGGACATGGTGTATATCCCCCAAGGATAAGGGGTGAATACTGCCATAGTAATTATTCATGATTATTTGAAAATTTTTGGTTTACTTTTCAGTCTATAATGCGGGTTATTTAATGTAGTTCTTATTTATTCTTGACCAGTTAACATTGGCAATAGATTATAAGGAATAGCCACTATAATAAAATACAAATTAAAATTGTTGTGGACTTTGCTGCTATATATCAATTTGGATACAGTTGATTAACTTTGACTGAGAATATAGTTTAATTAACATAATTGGCTTGCCATCACTCCAGGAGATAATCATTTTGTAGAAAACTAGGTTCTACTGGGAAAATTATGTGTTTCAGTACCAATACTCTGAAAAACTTCCACTTCATTTTCAGTAAGTCATCCTGAGCATAACAACCACCCCTGTGTGACAAAACAAATTAGTAACTGCGCTGGGTCAAGAAGGAGTTTTACGAAACGCAAGATGCAAGCCACAGAAAGTTTCATGATGGTTAGCGTGACTCAAAAGGGGCAATGAAGTTGTGCTTTCCCTACAGATGCCGGCTGATTCTCTTCAGTCAGCGTAGATGCCTGTTGTTATCTTTCTATTTGGTGCGCAACTCGAGTACTGGCTCTGTGGCCTACAATGCGTCTTTAAAATTATTTTCAAGGGATCAAATTATGTGGTTTCGAGAGGAAAACGTTCTCAATTTCAAGTAGAAAATGGATTATGTATTAATCCATAAAATCTTATGTTCTAACCCTCAATTATACTTTTTATAGCTATCGCATAATATGTTTGAGCAGAGGAATGAATCTACGTCTAGTCATCCAGCCATTTTTCTTCTATTTTCCCCATAGGATAAGGCAAGAGGTAAGATGGATGAGCTGCCACTTCTCCACAGAGGGATGCCAGGGAGATACAGACATTCCTGATGTAGGTTTTGGCATCGGACCTTGATTGGCATAAAACTCTTCAAAATTTCTTTAAATAGCACTGATGAAGGTTTTATATGTTGTGATGATGCCAACCTCCGCTTTTGACTAACCCTCTTTTATAAGGGCTCTGGATGAATTTCGGATTTCATTTTGACTTGGAGGCTGATTATTCAATTGCAGAAATAGCTGTTTTTTCCAGTCACACACATTCTTGCGCTTTCCAAAGTTACCACCATCCTCAAACCTCAGGAGGTAACGTTAGGTTGGGTAACAACCAAATTCCTAAAGCGAATCTTTTTTTAAAAAAACAAAAATCAATTTTTTACAGTTATTCAAAAATGCATAATAATTTGGAGCTGTCTACAGGGAGGTATTACTTTCTCAACCACAAGTTCCTTCCCTCTGTCTCAGTCTCCTTGTTGGAAAACAGCATGTGTAAACCTTAGGTGCACAAAAGATACCCTGATTCACTCTGCAAAGCAGAGTGTGCGTGCTGTGAGTGTCCTGCCCCAGGCAATTGTTCTGCATTCCTTTGGGACACTGGCATCTCCAACTGAAATTATGCTTGAAAGCTTGATAATCTGATAAATCTTTTAATTGTGAGCTGTAAATTGCCAAGTTCCTTTTTAGTTTGGTGTTAACAATATTAGCTCTCTCTGCAAAGAGCACACTGAAATGATTAGCTAAAAAGCATCCTGTTAAAATGCTGCACTATGGATTCTCTTTTTTGTACCATCTTTCAGAAGCAGCCAAATAATGCAGACACTTTACTCTTATTATATTGAGGTGAAGAAAGCTGAAAGTCTGCCACATGCCTGGAAATGATCAAGCAGCGTCTTGCTTACCTGAGAAATTGGGTTTGCATTTATGTGCTGCCTTTTGGTATTTCCATCCATATTACTGAGCATGTGCTTTCTTTTCTCACACACAGGAACAAAACTGACACCAGACGTGTTTCTTTCTTTTTCTCATGTTATTATAGTAAGATTTTTGTGTTGTCTATGATGTGATTGAAATCAACATCATACTATGAAAATTTTGAAATTAGAAGAGAAATTCTCAGCTGGGTGCCACACAAAGGTTTTATGGTGCCCACTTGACAACAGATAAAACATTTTTTCTGGTTTTCATTGTATTGCAACAAGACCGATATCTCTTTTTTCCAGTCAATCAGTAAAGAGGGCAAGAGATGCTTAAGATTTGAGTCTCTGTCAGAGCAGAGGCAGAGTTATATCATGCATAGAAGGAAAAATGTATGTATAATTTTGGAGATAATTTGAATCCCTAAAATGCTTGATATGATGTCACAGAACCAGTATGCTTAATTAGACTGTATTCAATTTTTAAGATTTACCTTTTTTTTTTTTTCTTGAGACAGAGCCTCAAGCTATTCCCTTGGGTAGAGGGCTATGGCATCACAGCTCACAGCAATCTCCAACTCCTGGGCTCAAGCGAGTCTCCTGCCTCAGCCTCCCAAGTAGCTGGGACCACAGGCGCCCGCCACAATGCCTGGCTATTTTTTGGTTGCAGCCATCATTGTTGTTTGGTGGACCCAGGCTGGGGATTAAAACCCGCTACCTTAGGTGTATGTGGCTGACGCCTTAGCCACTTAAGCCACAGGCACCGAGCCAAGATTTACCTTTGAATATTAATCACACAAGCACAGAAAGTATGTTCAGGAAGCTTCACACTTTATTTTCCCAATAATTTTTTTGAAGGCAAAAATTTGCGTTCTTAGAAATTTCTTTCTTTGCCTCCACCAAAACTGCCATCAGCCTTCTGGTCAGTCAATTACCTGCTGAGTTAGCTTCACTATTCATTTCACCTCCTGCAGTTTCTGTTTCATCTGGAAAATAAGGGAATAATATCTTTTTCATGGTATTTTAAGAATAAAATGAAATAATATATGACAAGGCAAAATGTTGATGGTATCTCATAAATATTAGTCCTTCCTTATTTGAAAAGGCAATATCCATTCCAAATGTCACACAAAAACTGGACATTAAAAATGTCAAATACATTGTTTTGAAAGTAGTTACTTTCTTATCTACTAACTGTCAACAATCTTTTGAAATTGACAAAATATACTTTGATGGCTCTCAAATAAATTTTATATGTAACAGCAGATAGAATTTAATTTGTATTATGTTGCGAAGAGCTGTATACATCTTGTTTAAGTCTTTTGTTTTACTATTTTCTATAATTTCAAATTTTATCTATATATATATACATATATATATAGTTGTAGTCCTGTCCTCTCTAATTACCTTTTACATCAATATTATTAATATTATAAATTTCCGTAATACTCTTAAAATTCTCTCTACAAATATCTTCAAAGACTGTTCATATCCTATCGAAAATATATGAACAACCCTCCCTTTCATCATTTAGTTTCAAAATTCATAACCCTTATTTCCAGATATTTCTAAATATGTCTTTTACATTTTAGCCAAAATTAAGCTCTTTCCCTACTCTAACCATGTCTTGAATGGCCCTAAATTCTTTTACTGAACCCAAACTTTCTATATTGAATAACATCGCATCCAAAACAAACCATCTCTGCCTATATCAGTTTGACAGAATTCTGAGCACCCCTCTAAATCCAGGTCAAATGTGATATCTAATACCAAGGTTTCTCTTGTGGTCGGGAAAAAGGTAATTTTTTTCTCCTCTGAATTCCCTGTTTTTCTCTCCACAGTGTGTATGTGTGTGTATATGTATATACCATATACATGTGTGAATATATATAATCATATATTGTGTGTGACGATTTTCGTGAGATAGCTAGATGGATCTTATGGAAATTATCATCTTCTGTCTTAGTTTACCTCCATCTATGCCATTAAAGCTTTGCTTCCATTATCTTTTTGACACTCACAGTACCTATCAATGAAATTAAATGAATCCCTTAATCCTTCTTTTTGATGAGATTACCATGTCACAAAAATGAATATTTTTAAATGAGAAAGAATGGATAAGGACAAAAGATATGGTAGAACAGATGTTGCGTAAGGAACGTGGAGTGCTGGTGCTGGGAGGGGAGAGTGGAAGGGAACAAGAAGAGTGGGTCCTGAGCACAAGCAAGAGGAGCTCAGTGGATGGAAGTACACATCTGTGCAGGAGACGCTATTTCATGTTCGTGGCTAATTATAACTCTGTTCCGTTAGAAAACAGTGATGTAGTCATGTGTGGAAAATGGGAGCAGCCAAACAGGAAGAAGATTGTGCTCCCAAACACAAAGACTTGACCTGTAATCTCTATAAATCTTGCAGACTGTGCTCTAATAGCATTCCATTGCTCACAGAATTGTGACACGACTAGTCTAAGAAACATTCAGATCCCTTTAATGACCTCTTAAATCAATTCCAAACTCTGTGTAGTTCAAGATCTATGACCTGGCATCTCTCACAGTTATCTCTGCCTATTCTGATGCAGACCTTGAAAGCTCTAGCAGCCCAACCAAATGTGCTGCTCCCATTTTCAACATGTGACTTCAGCTTTCCAATGGCAAACAGTCCTTCATATTCTCTACTCTAACTAGAGTACACTTCCATACAAGCTCTCTTCATTCCTTACAATCTCCATCTCTATTTATGTATTGAAGTGCTATATAACTGAAACATGTATTTGTCCTTGAGGACTTCCAAGGTTCCTAGAATTATATCACAAATAAGTTATGATTTCTTCTTCTTTATACTTCAAAAATTATAATAATTTATATAAATTATAGTATGCTTTTTTGATATTGTATACATTTTTATATCATTTATTAGTTTTTAAATACCTAAAAGATGGGATATGTACTTAAAATTATTGCACTCTGAATAATCCAAGAATTCCTTTTCTTGGAATACATACACGAATGGTAGGGGACTACTTTCATGAGTAAAGCCAGAAAGTTCACAAAGTGCAATTTTTATTTTTATGTGAAATCACAGAAAATATAATTTAAGTTAGAAGTTAATATACTGTATGTTAAACTGGGGTCTGTTTCAATAGCATCAATTGATGAATTGCACAGAGCTAGGAAATGTTGACAAATAGCAGGAAAGCAACAGCATGAGAAATGAAACATCTTGAGTTAACAATTTTATAATAATAACAAATACAAACAAAGAAAATGATAGCTTTTACACCAAAAAGCACCAATTATCCCAGGAATTCCACTGTCTAATTAATGTTGTTCCCCGAAAAACTCTTACTGAGAGTGGGTGACTAAATTTTGATGGTTGCCTATCTTGAGTTCTCTATGATAAGGCCATTGCAAAATTTTCTCACTCACTAAAACATTAATTCTCATGCTCCTGACATGAGATGATAGATATAGATGACTTCTCTATCAAGCCCAAATGGAGCTACTTTGTTCGCTATTCAAAGGTACTCATTTGAAATCCCCAAAATGTATTTCCTTGAAACCAAAAAAAGTATGCTCTTTTCTTGTCCTCACCCCCCAAGCCAACCAGGTTATTTATAAGATTGAATGAAAAAAAAATTAAATTTCATGAAGAAATTAAAAAATGAAATATAGGAACACATATGAAATCCAGCAGAAATTACAATAGCCATTTCAGGTGACATTTATTTAAAAAAAAATCTAATTTACTCACATAAGTCATATTTCCCATTCAACATTCCAAATATAGGCTAGTGCACTTTTTAATTATTATTTTGTATTTGGGATACCTTCACATCAGTGCATTTTTTATGTGCTACCTGATTCGGGATGGTGATCTCAAAACATACAGAGTACTCTACTGTGATCGTCACCCCTTGGCAGAACCCACTGTGCCACACACGATTGTGCAGAATAAATATGGTAACAAGGAAGAGACAATTAAGCATCATCAGGTAAATGTCAAGTTGATTTTCTTTTCAAGTAATTCAGTCTACAAAAAAAACAATTTCATATGCTTTAAATTGTGTTAACCTTTAACTTCAATGGATAAAGAATAATTTTCATAATTTATATTATTATTTAAAAGGAGCAATCATACATAAGGCAGGAATGAATTCAGTAAATGCAATGTGGTGCTAAATAAATAGGAAAATAAGAAAAGGAAAGTGCGTGGTTTTGTTTTCACTACGAACTCTGGGTACTTGATGGGAGAAATTGTGGTCCACTGTCCTTGTAACTTTCATACAGCAGCTGAGGAAAAAGAATAACTCAGTCCCTTCTATAGATTGTTCAACAGTAAAATCCTATCAAGCTTCACTCTGCTGAAATGTTATAATTAGAACTTACATGAAGCAAATGTACAGTGATAAATAATTATATTTTCTCTATCAACAGCACATGTGGAAATACAATAGAGATAAATACAATGAGAGAGAGAGAACGAGAGTCAGAACACTTTTTGTGTCTAAGATCTCTGATAAAAACTGCACCAGAGACAGGCAATAAACTTAGTATGCAAGTAGTGACTCCAGCCCATGAACCCAGAGCTTCCCAGTTTGTCAGAGTGGAGAAAGAAAGAAGACCCTGGCGTTCTCAGGAAATCAGTAACAATGCCGTGTTCAATGTCTCTTGATGAGTTATTACAGGTCAGTCCGAGAATCTCCTTATCCTCATTCCCTGTCACTTTGCTATTTTTTTTCTCTGAGTTTTCAGTTTTCCTTAGTGGCACATCATGAATAAACAAACACCAGAATGGCCAGATTAATGCAGGTGGATTAGCTGGGCAAACATGAAAAACCTTATGACCTACAAAATGTGTGTTGTGTGGAATGTGCTTTTCCATAGAAAAGATAACAGACAAAGATCAAATTGACAGTTGTGGAAAAATATTCTTTTTTGTCTAAATTGCCCAGAAGAACTGTATTATGGAAATTGATGGGAGTTTTGTTTGTTTCAAAAGGGAAGTATTGCCTGCTCACACAGGAACATTCTCATCACAGGAAAAGCCTTGATCACATCTGAATGTCCAGGACTCCAGATCTTCCTCCCTCTGGCCCTTTAGGTAATGAGGGCCTAGAAACTTGTCTGATGTAAAATATCAGCCAGCTCACACCTACACGGGCATGATGGTGCACTGGAGTCTTGGCTTCCAGATGGATCTAACGTCTTGAAGGATCAGAAGCTGAAACAAAAGGAGTAATTTAATAACCAGCCGTGTGGTTTCAGGTTTAAGTGTCTGTGGAGGCTGAGAAATGTTCTCATGCAGTGGCAAGTGCCAGCCCCATATGGAAATGCCCTGTTAAGTAAGGACTATCTCTGCATATGAATGAGATGAAACCCAGATAGGCTTAAAATGCAATTCCTGTTTGCTTTGAAGGGCAAATGTGTGTGTGTTGGGGAAATAGGAGAACAGATATTGGAATAATATAAGCTGTGCTGCTGGAAATTCTCCATGAAAATAAAAGCACAGTATTTTTTGACCTACCCGTTATATCAAGGAAACCTGCCACGTATCCTCTCTAAGAGGTTGACGGGACTCTGGATAGCGCCTAGCAGCTGTTAGGGCTCCTTTCCAGGAGCTACGCACTTGATGTTAGGAAGAGTCTTGTGATTTCTGAGATCTAATTCTTCTAACATTAGAATCATGCTGCTTTTTCCATAGGATCTTCTTTCTCTCTACAGTTTTGTTCAATATGAGCAGCCCCATGATTTTTAACAACCCCCTCTCCCCCCACATCTACTTGTTACAAACTATTGTCAACCTATTTGACGTTTCGAGACTTCAGGCAAACAGCCTCTGGAAGTTAGAATAATTGAGCGATTATGGTTTTCTCCCATAATCTGCCTGCGAGGTCAGATTTTACTGTGCAAACCAAATGTTGAACTAAATGCTATATTCTATGGTCTGAATATCTGTGTACCTCCAAAATTCATATGTTGCAATCCTAACTCCCAAGGTGATGGTATTAAGAGGTGGTCCTGTTAGAAGTGATTAGGTCATGAAAGGCATAATTCCTTTTTCAGAAAAGGCCATGTGAGGACACAGGGAGAAGTTCCCTTTATAAATAACCAGACAATCATCACAAGATACAGAATCTGTTGGCATCTTGATCTTGACATTTCAACTATAAAACTACAAAAATAGGTTCCTGTAGCACAGTGGTTACAGCACCAACTACATGCACCAAGGCTGCTGGGTTTGAACCCAGCTGTGGCCTGCCAAACAATGACAACTACAACAAAAAATAGCCAGGTATTGTGGTCAGAGCCCATAGTTTATGGTGGGTGCCTGTAGTCCCAGCTGATTAGGAGGCTGAGGCAAAAGAATGACTTAAGGTCAAGGGTCTGATGTTGCTATGAGCTGTGACACCACAGCACTCTATCAAGGGTGATATAGTGAGATTCTGTCTCAAAAACAAAATAACACAAAACAAAAACAAACAAACAAAAAACTATGAAAATAAGTTTCTGTTTATAAGCCATCTTACTTGTATTTTATAACAGCAGCCTGTATAGATTGAGACAATCTACAAGCATTCACATATATAAGGTGATTCAGCTTCTTCTTGGAGCATGAGCAAAGTTCCTCTCTGCCCTCCTGCAAACCAAGACCGAAGATCCTCAATTCTAGAGTTTGGGGCATCCAGCTATGTGGTTGCTTTAGGTGACAGAATCTGCCAAGAAACAATACCTTACGGAATAAGCAGCCACTAGACCTTTACTTCTGTGTAAACGATAAAGCTCATATGACCTCTAAGCCCGTCTTGAATACTGTCACTTTCATCAGTGTACAAACACTTCCAATTTCCTGGGAAACATGGATGCCAGCTCCATGTACTTGGACATTATGAATGTCACATTGTAATTCCTTTAATTTTTTCATTGATCGGATGTCATCAATTGAGGATAGAGAGGGGGAAGAAGCATTGGAGGTGGAGAAAAGAAAAGGCGTGTGAAACCATCACGTAAGGTAGCGGGAGCATGGATGCATGAGGAAATGAAGTTTTATTGCTTGGTATGATTGGAAGCCCATTTTCTTATTTATTTATTTATTTAATTTTTTTTTATTGAATAGTAACTATGTACATTAATGCATTTCTGGGGTACAGTGTGATGTTTTCACACACAATCCGAAACACTTCCATCAAACTGGTTAACGTAACCTTCATGTCATTTTCTTAGTTATTGTGTTAAAATGTTCATATTCTACTCTTAGAAAGATTCACTTGTACCCTTGTAAGATAAACCACAGAAGTTATCCCTCTAATCCCCCTCCCTCCACCCATTTCCCCCCTCCCTGTATTCTTAGGCTGTTATTAGGTTATAGCTTTCATATAAAATGTATAAATTAATTTCATAATAGGGTGTGTACATTGGATATTTTTTCTTCCATGTATGGAACAGAATAGAGAACCAAAAATTTCAAACATGAAAAGCTTCACCCCCAAGGTGACAATATTAGAAGGTGGCATCTATAGGAAGTAATTAGGTCATGAGGAGGAGCCCTCATGAATGGGATTAGTGCCCTTATAAAAGAGACCCCCCCACCCCCGAGCACTCTCTCTCCCTCTTTCTGCTGCATGAAGATAACACAAGAAGCTGAAGCTGTTAGTCTACTACATATTAATGGGCATGCATCAGAATTGACCATGCTGGCACCCTGATCTTAAAGACTCCCAGCCTCCAGAACTGTGAGTAATAAATTTCTGTTGTCCATAAGCCACCCAGTCTATGTGTATTTTGTATAGCAGCGCCTTTGGACTAAGGAGGAATCAAGGACTCTATGCCTGGACTAGCTAAGCAGGAGTGGGGAAAGGAACATTCCAAACAAGGTTCTGTGCATAGGCTCTTTGGCAGTAGGAAGACTGTTCTAAGAACTGGAGACAGACCATGTACAGGTACTATCCCATGTACCTAGGACACAGTGAACAGTGGGGATCAAGGTAGGAGCCAAAGACACATAGTCAAAGCCACAGGATGGAAGGCCAGTAATCCCTGTCGGGAATGCAGGCTTCACCATATCAGAAAGGATACTTAGCAGTGTTTTTAGAAGGGGTCACATTCATACTTTACAAAAAATAGGGGGCTCATATAAACATGTGTACTTGATTACACAAGTAATATTTTTGAAAGCATATACAAGAAAATGGCAATAGTGAGGAAAATATCATATTTTCAATGTGTCCCTTTCTATGTCATAATATCACTTCTTTAAAGTACAAAAATATTTTACAATGCAAAAACTAATCTGACAAAGGATTTGGGGGCAGTGAAAATACTTGGTATGATGCTGTTATAAAGGTGGATACAAGTTATTATACATTTGTATATGCCCAGAGAAAACCCTGACATAAACTATGACTGGGTAACAATGATGTGTCCATTCAGGTTCAGTGATTGTAACAGATGCAGGGCGCTGATGAGGGATGTTGACAATGAGGGAGGCTGATGAGGGAGGCTGACAATGAGGGAGGCTGATGAGGAAGGCTGACAATGAGGGAGGCTCTGCCTGCTGGGGCCAAATGCCCCATTGTACCCAAATGAGGGTACAAATGATTAGGTTACATTGTTTGCATTTGTTAGGTAAAGTTCATGTTGAGACTTGGCCATTAAGAGTGCTTTCTCCACTTACATTTGTAATCAGAATAAAAAACAGACCAAGACTGACTTTTTTTTTTTCCAGAAAGAATAGTTAAGCCGTGAGGACATACTAAATGTATTGATTTTGTGTGATTTTACTGAGTTTTGATTATGTATGATTTTATGTGATATTCTCTAATAAAAGTTGTAGTACAAAAAAGTAAAGTACATGTACTTACCAGTACAGTAGGCCTAATTCCTTATGTTAAGCACCTCTAGATATCGGCCAGTTTGCTACAACCCTTGGGCGGCCAAGGTGCAGAGTTTCCGCTGTACATTCTTATCTCTTGGGCATATGCAGATGTTTCATAAATAGGACATTTACCTGTTCTGTTCACCACTATTTGTCCAGACTCTTGTTTATAATAGCTAGGATACAGGAAGTATTGAGGGGATATTTGTTGAATGAACAAAGGAAGCTTTACCTGGCTATAATATGAAGGGAAGAAAAGTATGAATAGGACTAGAGTGGAAGAAAGGAGCTGTGTGGTTAGAAGACCTATTTAAATCGTCCTTCTGAGAAACAATGGTCTAGAGTACAGCAGTAGAGAGAGAGTTTGAGATATGATTAGGAGTGAGAGATGGACTTGACGATATATACAGGGAATAGAGAGGGAAGGGGTGTATCCAGGATAACTCTTAGCATGCACAAGCCACCACTCATTCATTAAGCAGGAGAATACTGGAAGAGGGCCAAATTTAAAGAGGAAAGTTTCACATTTGATTTTGAAAGAGCTGACCTTGAGATACTTTTAAGAAAGCCAAAGGGAAATATTTAGACAGCTGTTGTATTCTGAAGTATTTACAGATGTGATGATATGATGCCTTAGATCTGCTTTAAAACATACCACCCAGAAGGAGCAGGGAGATAGAAGAACGAAAAATGGCACAAAGTTGAGTGTTGTTAAAACTGGACACTAAACGGATGGTTCACTGGAGTATTGCCTGTATGGGGAGGGGGATTAGTGTGCTCTCACCTACTGTGCACACTGTGAGGGTATATAGCACAGCCCCTGGGTGAAGGGCTCAACTACAACTTGAACTTTACCTAACAAATGCAAACAGTGTAACTAAGTCATGCATACCCTCACATTAATGTGAAATTTAAATATTAACTAAATAAGAAATAAAATTTTCCAAAAGGAGAAAATGCTTTAAAAGATACAGTTATACATCTGAGTGTGGTGGCTCACCTGTAATCCTAGCTCTCTAGAAGGCCAAGACAGGTGGACTTCTTGAGCTCACGAGTTCAAGACCAGCCCAAGGAAGAGTGAGACGGATGCCATCTTTCAGTAATTCACCAAAATGACAAACACAAAGGGAAAAAGCAGAGGCACCCGATACATGTTCTCTAGACCTTTTAGAAAACATGGAGTTGTTCCTTTGGCCACATACATGCGAATCTACAAGAAAGGTGATATTGTAGACCTCAAGGGAATGGGTACTGTTCAAAAAGGCATGCCACACAAATGTTACCACGGCAAAACTGGAAGAGTCTACAAGGTTACCCAGCATGCTGTTGGCATTGTTGTAAACAAACAAGGGCAAGATTCTTGCCAAGAGGATTAATGTTCGTATTGAGCATGTTAAGCACTCTAAGAGCTGAGATACCTTCCTGAAACATGTGAAGGAAAATGATCAGAAAAAGAAGGAAGCCAAAGAGAAAGGTACCTGGGTTCAACTGAAGTGCCAGCCTGCTCCACCCAGAGAAGCCCACTTTGTGAGAACCATCGGAAAGGAGCCTGAGCTCCTGGAACCCATTCCCTATGAATTCATGGCATAAAGCATATAACACAGCACACAGGAGTACCAGTGGACCCATGCTTTTAGGTGCAAGAACCTATTTATTCCCTATGAGCTCATGGCATAATAGATGTACAGCATAGCACACAGGATAACCAATAGACCCCATGTAACAGTGATACAGGTGCTGGAACCTATTTCCCATGAATTCAAAAGTTAATCAATGTTGACTCCTGAGCTACTGGAACCTCTTCCCTATGAATTCATGGGATGGTAGTTAAAAATAGCCTAAAAATGTTTGTTGTTCATTCTCTACAAATGTGATTTTTATTTTTTTGCTGCAAAGAATTACTAAACCAAATTTTAATGTATCCTAAAAAAAAAAAAGAAAGAAAGAAATGTCAGCCACCAAGTCACAGAGCCGAGTCCCTGCCCAGCTCATCCCACGGTGGATAAGAGCAGATGGGAGTCTGTGAAGGACAGCCCCAGGCTGGGCCTAGGCCATCCCCACCTTCCTGAGATTCTGACAGCCGGAGGAGTCGGTCTGAGGACTCGTTATGCACGGATCCCATCTGCCTTGGGACGTTTCAGAATCGTGGGGAAGGCGTTTAGAAAAGACCGGAATATCCCAACAAACAAGAAGCAAGCCCCTGCAGCAACTCAGATGGTCACCCACAGGTTCCCCACTCCCACCCCCACCCCCCAGCTGCTGGACCCTGGCCACCGGGGCTGGGACCCTCCTCCTCCTCTGGGCTGTGCCAGGACAGTTCAGAAGGCCCGGGAAGTGGGCGGCACAGGGCAGGTCAGCCTGCCTGCCCTGCCCAACCAGGGTCACCCCTTGTTCCCCTGGGTGGGAATGTTGTCATTGGCCGATCTGTGCAAGTTGCCACAGAGGGGACCACAGCTTTCACCTGAGGATGGCAGGGTTTGGGGCAAGGGGGCTTGAAGAAGAGGAGAAGGTGTGCTCATACCCTTCCACACAGAGAGGCTCAGAGTTTAGTCCAACTCCCCTGCATAGACAAATCACACATTTCTTTACTTCTCTAAAGCAGGTGACTCCTTGAGCTCAAGGGTTTCATGACCCTCTTTAGAGGAAGGTCAGAGAATCCTAATGGCCCTTGCTTCAGGGGAGAATAGCAGGAGAGACCTTCCTGCTTCCTCAGATGCCAGCATTCTGTATCTTGGGGCAGTGTTCCCTGAAACCCCCAGACCCTTGTCCCTCCGTGGGAACCTCTGTTCCAGCAACTTCTACCATTGGCTCCACCCCCCCACCCTCCCTATCAGGGGACCCCAAGTAATACCCTTCCCGAGGTAGTGCCACTGACCCACAATTCAAAAGCTCCCAAGGCAGAGGGGTACTGTGGCTGTATCTGCCTAGGGAGAAGTAAATACAACTTCAGAAGCAGGAAGAAAACACAACTTTGTTGTTTTTTTGTTTTTTGGGTTTTTTTTTTGAGACAGTCTCACTATGTAACCCTCAGTGGAGTGCTATAGCATCACAGCTCACAGCAACCTCAAACTCTTGGGCTTAAGCGATTCTCTTGCCTCAGCCTCCCGAGTAGCTGGGACTACAGGCGCCCACCACAACGCCCACCTATTTTTTGTTGCAGTTGTCGTTGTTTTATCTGGCCCGGGGCTGGTTCAAACCTGCCAGCCTCGGAGTATGTGGCTGGCACTGTAACCACTGTGCTACAAGCACTAAGCTGAAAACACAACTCTTTATCAATGAATGGTCCTGTCACAAGACAGAGGAGTTTTACTATGCATGCTGGTTCCAAATTTCGCACCCCATGGGGAAGCAGCCACTCACACTGTGGCAGGCCACCCTTGGCTTCATCCTTTGGGAAAACAGAGAGGCATAGGCCAGTGACGTCACAGGAGAGGTGCACACACTGGGACCCACACAGACTGTGGAGCTTGCGTCCAGCCTGTTTTTCCTCCGCTCAAAGAGAGAGAGAAAGTGGCAGGGACTCGTCCAGGGCCCCTCAGGGCCTGCAGACGCTTCCCTGCCAGGGTTCTGGGGGATGCTTAGCCAGCTGCAGGAGCACCTAGTGGCCTGTGCCTGCTTGTCCCAGGATGCTGGACAAGGTGATTGAAGCAGCCATCCTGACCTCTGGTGCCCTTTGCTCTTGCAGGACCTGGGCATGGAGTCGACCTCACTGGATGACGTTCTGTATCGCTATGCCAGTTTCCGGAACCTGGTGGACCCGATCACTCACGACCTTATCATCAGCCTGGCACGCTACATCCACTGCCCCAAGCCGGTAGGGCTTTGCAGTCTGAGCTAGCCAGTTCCCAGGGTATGAGGTGGGCACCTTTCTGAGCAAGAGAATCCCCTCCTGCAGGCACCAAGAGAGCGGCCCCAAGATGCCTTCCCTTGGCGCCATCAGCACAGATGGATTTTGTTTGGCCCACAGGGTGAATTCACTGCCAACATTTAAAAACGGAATTTTTCACATGATCCCTATATTCAGCTGCCCTTAAAAAAGTGGAAGCTGCAGCAACATGAAGCTCTCATTCCTACAGGGCTGGAGATGAATAGCCATCTCTGTTATTCAGGGCCAGGTACACCATGTACAGTTGTTTTTTAGGTTGCACACTGCACAGACATACTCAGAGAGAGGTAGGGGTTGGAGAGAAGCAGGGAATAATTAAAACCCAGCCCTCTCTCTGCCTACCAAACCATGACCATGGTACAGAACTGTGTCCTCCTAAAGGCAGACTTATTTGCACAAAGGAGCCATACGAGGATGACAGCAGCCCTCCATGGGGCTATCGAGTTTACCTCAATCCCCACTACCCCCAGTTAGTTATCTTTAACTCCAAGTTGACCCACCCCTTCGGTCATGTTCATTTCCTGCCTGGAAAAGGTGGCTGTCCCACCAACCTTGCCCAGCATCCCCAGGACTTCCTTTTCAGAAGGAAAAGCCCCAGGACTGTCTGGGCACCCAAACTGCTCCTTAGCCCCTTCTAAAGGGGAGGTTCTGCCCCTGTCCTGCCAGCTCCAGGGCCTAGGCTGGGCCTTGTGGGATGCCAGGGTGGCTTACCCAGGGATGTGCAGCTGGACGGCAGCAGGGAAGTTGGGGGAGAGCCAGGCAACTCCACACTGAGCTCTTCTCTGTCCTTTTCCTTCCTTCCATCACAACCCTCAATCACCAGCAGCTTTTGTTTTCTTTTTTTGAGACAGAGTCTCACTTTGTCACCCTTGGTAGAGTGTCATGGCGTCACAGCTCACAGCAGCCTCAAACTCTTGGACTCATTCTCTTGCCTCAGCCTCCTGACTTGCTGGGACTACAAAGAATTCTCTTGCTAAGGCAAGAGAGTAGTTTAAATCCAAGTGTTTGAGGTTACTGTGAGCTGTGATGCTACAGCACTCTACTGAGGGCATGAAGTGAGACTCCGCCTCAAAAAAAAAAGCGGGGGGGGAGGGGTTAGGGAGCTCACTGGCCTGGCCTCGCCTGTGAGGGCACTAATCCCATCATGAGGGCTCAGCCTGTGCCCTAATCCCCTCAAAGGCCCCACCTCCTGATACCATCACCTTGAGGATTAGGGTTTCAACATAGGAATTCTGGGGAGATGATTTCAACCCATGGCATAGTGTAACTGTTCTCCAGTCACTGAATTACTTGGACTTTTATCTCTTCAACTCTAAAATGGACATAAAAATAATCTCTCTTGGGAGGCACCTGTGGCTCAATGAGTAGGGCGCCGGTCCCATATACTGAGGGTGGTGGGTTCAAACCCAGCCCCAACCTAACTGCAACAAAAAATAGCTGGCACTGTGGTGGGCACCTGTAATCCCAGCTACTCAGGAGGCGGAGGCAAGAGAATCGCCTAAATCCAGGAGTGGAGGTTGCTGTGAGCTGTGATGCCACAACACCCTACTGAGGGCAACAAAGTGAGACTCTGTCTCAAAAATAATAATAATAATAATCTCTCTCCTATCAAGCTGTTTGGAGAGTCAGATGACATGGTTCATAAGAAGCTCTTGTGTGTTCCTGGCACATGTGAGCACACAGTGCCCAGAAGGTGCTAACCAGTTGGTGGGCACCTGCCACATGCTGAGTGGTATGCCAAGACCCAGTAGGCTAGTTGTTAGAAAGACCTGGTCCCTGGGCTGTGAGCCCTGCAGGCTCAGAGACCTGGAGAGTAATGGTCTGGCCCCTGACCAGGAGTTCCAGAGCCAGCTGGGGGGCAGGGGGCAGCCCTGCTGGAGGCCTGGAGGTCCCTGCCAATGCCCAAGGCCATGTGGCAGGTATGGCTCTTTCTAGCTGTAGATGAGGCAAGGGTGGGAGATCCCTAAGCTATGGGTTCCCCAGGCTGAGGGTAGGTGCAGCCTGCTATTAGCAGTGTGCATTGTACACAGAACACCGTCTAACATGTATGTGGGATCACACACATCTCACTGAAAATCTTTCAGCACACAGTCTCTCTACAAGCAGGGCAGTCTCATCTTTCCCACGGTCGCCCTGCACGTTCTGCCGTAGCCACACAGCTGCCTCTATTCCTTGGTACATCCAGATTCTCCCCTGCCCTAGGGACTTTGCTGCCCTCTTGACTACCTGACACCTCCCCATCCTCCGAGCTTCCTTCCTAAAAGTTCCCAAGAGGCCTTCCTCAGCAAGCCTACCTAGGGTCGGCCTCCTGGTCTACCTGTCTTGAGCCCTATTCATTTCCTCATTCATTTCTCCATTTTACTTGCTGGTCTCTGAAACCACCTTGCTAATTTATTGTCTGCTTTCCCCACCAGAATGATGATGTCTCTCTCCTTCACAGTTGCATTCTGCTCCAGGCAGGAAGCAAGTGACACATTCCATTGCGAATTTTTAGGAAGGGTTAATAAAGTGTTGTGGGAAGGATAAAAGAAATCAGCAGAGAACGTTGAGACACCAATGCCTCCAAGCAGCAGGAAGTTGCTGCTCTGTGGGCAGTGGAGGAACCTGCTGGCAGAGCAGGGTGAGAATGCCACGTCCAGAGCCACACTGTATTCGTCACAGTGTAACAAATTATCCCAAAACTCAGTGGCTAGAAGCAAAGGACATGTGTTGCTGTACAGCCTCTGTAGGTTAGGCATTCGGGGGCAGCTTAGCTGGGTAGTTCTAGCTTAGGGTCTCTCAAGGCCTCAGTCAGGGCTGCAGGTATCCGAAGGCTTGGCAGAGGGTGGCAGGTCCACTTCCAAAATAGCACACTATAGGGTTGGTGGCAGGAGGCCTCATTCCTTGCCCTAAGGGCCTCTCCATAGGACTGCTTGATTCCCCTCACATCGTGGCTGCTGGCTTGTGCCAGAGCAGGTATAATCGGGAAGCCGCAGTACCTTTTATGACCTCATCTCAGAAGTCACAAACCATCACTGCTGCCATTGTGTAGGTTCTAGTGTCACCTGGGCCAGCCCTGATCCACTGTGGAAGGAGATGGATGCTGGGGGTGAGGACTGGTTTAGAGGCTGGCATCACTCATGCTGAAGTAGGGAGGGAAAAGTCTCCAGAGCTCAGCCCTCTGAGCACAGGGAAGGGCAGGGAACGGGCAATGGGGAAGAAGTAAGCAGAGAAAACCAGCACAGGGTCCCCACCTCTGGAACAGTGCCCGGTGCTCAGTGAAGTGAGCAGGGCAGACAGCATTTGACAGGTGGATGATGGAATGAACTTAGAAATGAACGAGGTACACCTTTGAGTGTAGGCAGTGGAAGGCTTGGGGTCCCGGGCAGTTACCAAGGCGCATGGGGTGTGAAGATGGTAGATGGCAACCTTGCCTGGCGGTGCAGAGATGGAGCAGTGTCAGGGGCTGGGGAAGGCCTGCAGGTCGCCTGGAGCATCTTTCCCTGCAGGTCTGTGAGAAGGCCCCAAACACATTCATTCTTCCCCAGGGCCCTGGCAGTGTCACTGGGCAGGTCTGAAGAGGCCCTACCCCACACTCAACCCAGCAGTGTCCTAAGTTTCCCTGACTGCACCCTACCCACAGCACACTGGCTTTGGGCTGGCTCAAGCCTGAAGAGAATCAGCCCCAACAATACTGTGGTGTCACCTCCTGGCTGCCCACCCGGCCTCCCTCCCTGTTCACTCTGCACCCTGCAGGGCTGCCTGTGTCTCCAGCTTACTAGTCAAGGTTCAAGCTGTGGAGGAGTTTTGCTCAGTGTCAAGTCCAGGTTCCAGGGAAAGGGCTGGTCTGTCATCCTAGTCAGCAGTGGGGTCTGGTCACACAAGAGGGCTGCTGGTTGACCAGGTATGGTGGCTCATGCCTGTAATCTCAGCCCTCCAGGAGGCCAAGGTGGGTAGATTCCCTCAGCTCAGGAGTTTGAGACCAGCCTGAGCAAGAGGGAGACCCTGTCTCTACTAAAAATAGAAAAATACTAGCCAGGTATGTGGCAGGTGCCTGTAGTCCCAGCTAGTCAGGAGGCTGGGGCAGGAGGATCACTTGAGCCTAGGAGTTTGAGGTTGCTGTGAGCTATGGTGCCACCACACTCTACTCAGGGCAATAGGCTCTGTCTCAAAAATAAATAAGAGGACTGCCAAGCTGCACCACTTTAGAGAAGAAGAAAGTTCCCAGAGGATAGGGCTGCAGCCCCAGCCAGTGCTGGGCATAGGGACCTGGACGTGTAGGACAAGGTTATGCTGGTATCCGGAGCCCAAGCCTGGGTTGCAGCTCTTTCTCCACACAATGTTGCAACCTTGCAGGAAGGACACTTCCTTTCCTCCCTTCCCCACCTTCTCCTATTCCTCCTGCACAGCTGGAACAGTAGTAGGTGGTTGAGCTAAAGGCCTTTCTGGTTATAAGTGATAGGAACACCTTGAGCTCATCTAAGCCAAAGACAAGACAAGCTCTGTCAGGGCAGGGAGCACCCAGGATGGCAGTTAGGAGACAGCACCGGCCTCGGTGCCCTCTGATGAGATCTGGGTCCCGATTCCTTCTTACAGACTGTGCTGCCAGCCTGCTAACTCCTTTATGCCTCAGTCCCTTCACACGCCAAGTGGGCATGGGCGTAGTACCTGCTCCCTGGGATTCTTGTGAGGTACAGGACTGTAATGAGTTTGTAGGGGCAGAATGGGCTGACACCCTTCCTCACTCATTATAAGGGGCACAGCTGACACTTAACAAAAGAAAAGCATAACAGATTTATTTAATCAAGGTTCTATGTGACTCAGGAGCCTTCAGGAATGAAGCTCTGCTGGGTATGGTGCCTCACACCTGTAATACTGGCACTTTGGGAGGCTGATGTGAAAGAATCACTTGAAGTTCAAGAACAGTCTGGGCAACACAACAAGACCCTGTCTCTTAAAAAAATTAGCCAGGCATAGGGATGTGCCTGTCATCCCAGCTGCTCAGAAGGCTAAAGTGAGAGGATCGCTTGAGCCCAGAGTTCAAAGCTGCAGCAAGCTAGGATCCCACCACTGCACTCCAGCCTGGGCGACAGAGTCAGATTCTGTATATAAAAAAAAGAAAGAAAGAAAAGAGAAAAGAATACTCCAAAACCCAGGGAAAACTTTTTATTCTCAGGTCTGCTGACACCATCAGACAGCAGGCAGGCCTGTAAAAGGTGACCGGAGGAAGAGCCTGTTGTAGTCACAGGGAGGGGAGCAGCAGGGCCGTGGCTCAGATTCCACTTGGCCTGTGCCGCTATTCCTCCCTCTCCAGTGTGGAGCAGTTCCCCTCTGGAAGGAGGGTATTCAAGGGGGAAGGGAGAGCAACCTTTTTAGGTTTTGTGGCTGGCTTTGGTGAGAGGGGTTCTGGCTTCTATGAGCTTCCTAGGCAAAGAGGAATCCTGGGGGACAGGAGAGGACAGGATAAGGACAGAGGGACCTTGCTTCCGAGTCCTTCCATTTCCTTTGTTCACAGTGCTCTGCATGCCAAGGTGCCGTACTTGGGGTGTCATGTTCTGAGCCCCAAGCAGTTAACATATGCGATGCACAGACATGTTTAATGTGTTACCGATGCTATTGTTTATTCGGTTTGGACAAGGAGACGGGAACTCTCACTTCTCTGAGAACATTGGCGCATGTCTAGTCTCAAGTCAGCTGTTAGGTGACTCTGTCTATTGTCCCCGTTTGGCCAGGGAGGAGTCTGCGTCTCCCTGCTCCCTCCATTCTCCGCGGTAGCGGCAGAGCCGAGTCATCACGAGCCGCGCCCTGTGCGCGGCTGCCCCCTTGTGGCTGTGGCGCGGCATTGACACCTCCTCTTCCTCTTTGTTCCCTTCCTGCAAGGCTCAGCTGCCCAGGCCTTAGCGGGTGGAGACGGAGGGCTCCTGACCAGGATCCTGGAAACTCTGGGAAGCGGTTGGAGGAGGAGGGGCAGCTGAGGAGCTCCGTTCTCAACTTTGGAGACTGGTAGCGTTCTGTCCTTGGGTAGGGAGCTCCCGAGTGATGCTGGCCAGATCACCCAATTCCACCTGCCGCACTTCTCCACTGTGGCTGCACAAGGGAATCACTTGAAGAACTTTTAGAAATCCCTGTGCCCCAGCTGCCCACCATCACTTAGGTGGCCAGGCTATCAGTGTCTTGGGATCTGGTGTACAAGGTTCCAAGGCGGCCCTAGGTGTGCCATCTCTGGTGTCACTTTCCATTCTCCCTTTGGCCTCCAAAGTTGGCCTTCACCCTGGCCCCCACCACAGCCGCCCCTCCTTGAGCCTGTGCTGGCTGAGGGGATCTGATCCCACTGGCCACCCCTCCCCTTGGTGCCCAGGCTCTGCTTCCTTCTCCTCTCACTCCTGTGTGTCTGGTGGCCCCCACATTCCCCTCGGCTCATTCCCTGGCCAGGGTGCTCATCAGCTGCTGATGGATGCATTCAGCTCAGACCTGTCTGGAGCCCCTGCCTGATAAATCCAATGGTACCCCCAGCTGGGGGTTCCAGAGACCCCTCAACTCATCATGGCCCTGCATGAGTGGGTCATCCCCTGCCCTTCCTTTCTGCCCTCTTCTCCTCTGAAGCCCTCTTCTACCCAAAGTCTCAATCCTCCCAAGATCCCTGAGCCCTTGCTCAGATTGTTTCCTCTTCACTCAGGGATGCCTTGTGTTTTCTGTTTCCATAGAATAATCACTAACCCACCTGCTCTTAAAAGCTCAGCTCACATTTGAGTGGAGTTTTCTCCCTTCTTTCCCCTACCCAAGTTCACTGTGCGGGTGCAGCACGGTATTCACTGACCAAGCCAGCCTGGAGAGCTTGCTACATGCTGGGCTCTGCCCAAAGCACAGTACAAGTTGTAACTCACTTAACCCTCACAAAAACTCTTGTGAGATCCCCTCACAGATGCCCATCAGAAGCACAGAAAGCTCAGGTGTTTTCCCAAGGCCACACTTTGTGACTGAAGCCAACTGGACTCCACACAGTATGGCCCCAAGTGTGTGCTCTTCACTACTTTGCACAGCTCCTCCATTAGCAGAGGGATCCTGGGAGTAACATAGCAAAGCAGGCTGCTGAGCACTCACTGTGTGGCCGGGGGCTACACAGGTCACGGCGTTGACCCTCCCCTCACCCGAGCTGTTGGCCGCACATGGGTCTCTGCCTGGCTCTTGCTAACACTTGGCTGTGGCACAGGATGTTCTGGCAGAAGCACCCTCTTGGTCCACACTCCAACCCCACACCCCTGCTCCCACACATCCCCTACATGGGTTCACACCCATGCTCCCACATATCCTCTAGATGGGTTTACACTCCTGCTCCCCCACCCTCCTACATGGGTTCACACCCCTACTCCCACACATCCTCTAGATGGGTTCACACCCCTGCTCCCCCACCCCCCTAGATGGATTCACACCCCTGCTCCCACATATCCCCTAGATGGGTTCACACCCCTGCTCCCACACAGCTCTGGCTCAGGGCCTGTTGGACTGACTTCCCTGGGGACATGAAAGTTGGGAGTCCCTCCAGGGTCTTCCTGCTGCATCCTTTATCCCAGTGTCTCGGTTTGGGTGGGCCACCCTAACAAAATACCACAGATGGTAATTTTCTCACACTTCAGGAGGCCGGAAGTCCAAGGTTGGCAGGTTTGCTTTCTTTTGAGGTTCTCTCCTAGGTCTGTAGATGGCCGCCATCTAGCTGTGTCCTCACGTGGTCTTTCCCTCTACACTTGTGTGTCCTGGTTTTTTCCTATAAAGACACCAGTCGTATTGAATCAAGGCCTCTCCTATGACCTCACTTTATCTTAATCACCTCTTTAAAGGCCCTGTTTACAATTAGTCATATTCTGAGGTATTAGGGGTTAGGACATCATATAAATTTGTGGGTGCACAATTCAGCCCATAATGCCCAGAGTCCCAAACTCAAATACTGATAGGCCAGACAGGTCATGCGGATGAATGAATTGGGCTGGGAAAGACCTCCGCCCTCATTATTTTATCTTCCTACATTTGAGAAAAAGCTAAAAATATTTTACTTTCCTCTTTACCATGTGAAATACAAGAACAAGGATGTTCATGGCCATATCCCAGATTCCTAGAAGTGCCTGGCACCTAGTAAGTGCTCAGTAAATATTTGTTGAGCAAGTGACTGAACAGGATGGCCCTTGGAGAATGGCAGAGACCTGGGTGGATCCTGGCCAAGGGGTCAGTGGGCACTCAGCTCCCACCAACTGTGTCAGACTGCCTGAAATCAAGACTTAGATACATAAATCTGTTTCTCAGTGCTAGCAACTAATCCACAAAAACTAAAACCATTGGGGCAGCACCTGTGGCTCAAGGAGTAGGGCAACCAGCCCCACATACCAGAGGTGGTGGGTTCAAACCTGGCCCTGGCCAAAAACTACAACAACAAAAACCTAAAACCATTGTACAGATTTGTTGCAACCACTGCTGTCTGTTAGGGGCATCCACTCAGCCATGAGGAGCTGTGCTGTCCCAGGGGTGACAGGAAGCCTAGGGGCAGGGCCAGTGCACCCCCAGCTACTCCAGCAACTCAGGACCTACCCTCTTCTGCAGGAAGGCGATGCGCTAGGTGCCATGGAGAAGCTGTGCCGCCAGCTGACATACCACCTCAGCCCCCACTCCCAGTGGAGGCGACACCGGGGGCTGGTGAAGAGGAAGCCACAGGCCTGGTGAGTTGCAATCCCCAGTGCCTGTATGCCAGGCTGAGTGTGTGACACATGGGGCCCCTTCCTGGGCTAGAAGAAGGGCAGAGCCAGAGGGACGCTTGGAAGGAGGACTCAGTCAGGGGAACAGCCATGAGGGCATTCCAGGTGGGCATGAGGAGCTGCATGAGGACCCTGGCTGTAGGGTGGGAGCTGGGGAGTATGGACCCACTTAGAGGGGGCTGGAAGCGAGGGGGTGTGAGCAGCTTCTAATATCTGGTGTACTAAAAGTGGGCATTCCCAACTAAACCCCCTAGTTCTCTGGGGTGTCCCCAGGGGGCTCAGATCTAAACTGTCTCTGGTCCATACAGCAGCAAGGACTCTCAGGGGCTTGATAGTCCCTGAGATTGATTGTGGAGGGTGGCACATAAGACACAGACCTTGTGAGTTACAACTGGTAGGTACCATAGGAAACAGAGGGAGGTACCCTGGAAGACTTCCTGAGGGAGGAAGCACTCCTGCCTTTTTTGCAAATGACCATAGGCAGGGTGCCTGGCCTTCAAAGACTCTTTGACAAGGTCTTGATGCTACTGCTGGCTCAGCTTGTTGGTCCCAAAGATGGGGGAGGGAAGAACTGTCCCCCTCCCTCTTGGAGAAGAGCAAGCTCTGGCACCTCCTTCCACTCTGGCCACTGCTACCCCAACACTGGGAAGGAGACACCTGGGAGGCTCGAGTGGAGCTGGTCACAGCAGGAGCTCCACCTGGGTGGAGGGCAGGGCCACATATTGAGATAGAGCAGGATGGGGGTATGGAACCTGGAGTCCAGGAGCCTCTTCTGTCTCCCCAACATGTGGGCAGTCAAGCCATTCTTCCTTTGGGAGCCATTGAAAATGAGGTCTCCTTTCCCTCTGGTGCTTTCTCATCACACTTAAAAGCAATCCAGATGGGGCCGTTTGTGACCTATCCTTCCCCCACACCCCATTCCCAACCACACCAGCTTCCCGGACGGTTCACAATCACACCCAGCCCTTTCCAGCCTTAGGGCCTTTCCATCTTGTCCTGGAAATTCTTCCAATTCTTCTGATGGCCTGCACCTTCTTTTTCTTCCCTTCAGCTCAAATGTCACATCCTCCCTCCACATAGACCCAGTGCCCAGCTACTCTATTACTTCTCCCTCAAGTTTGTGATCAGCCTCCTCCCCTCCCCCCAAGAATTAAAGCAGAGATGATCCATCCCGTTAGTGCCTGGCTCCCAGTAGGAGCTTAACACACACTTGTTTTTTGTTTTTGTTTTTGTTTTGAGACGGAGCCTCAAGCTATCCCCCTGGGTAGAGTGCCATGGCATCACAGCTCACAGCAACCTCCAACTCCTGGGTTCAAGCGAGTCTCCTGCCTCCGCCTCCCAAGTAGCTGGGACCACAGGCGCCCGCCACAACGCCCGACCATTTTTTTTTGGTTGCAGCCATCATTGTTGTTTGGTGGCCCGGGCTGGGGATTCGAACCCGCCACCTTAGGTGTACGTGGCTGGCGCCTTAGCCGATTGAGCCACAGACGCCGAGCCGGCTACAGTTTTAAAAGCAAGTCTCCTAGCGACCCATACTGAAACATTTAGAGATGAAATGCTATGAGGTCTTGGATTTCCTTCAAAATAATCCAGACCTGGGGTCGGGTGGGAGGGAGGCTTGGGTGGGCGTATGAAGCAACAAGATGGGCTGAGAGTTGATCCCATGGAAGCTGGGATGAGCACTGCACTGGGTGGGTGGGGTGTGCCTTGAGCTAATCTCTCTACATTTGTGTGAGTTGTTTGAAATGTTCCATAATAAAAGCCAAGATTGTCTGATGGGGGGTGTTAGCAAAGAGTAAGAGCCCTAGTAGGCTGCATGCCTCCCAGTAAAGTGTTCCAGCCAAGGGGGGGAGCAGGGAGATTCCTCACGGGTGGGGGGCCTACACCCCACTCTGGCCACACATCCTGGGGACGCCCTTGAGAGGCAGGAGTTGGTCTGGGGGTGGCCATGGTGAAAGGACTGACTCCAAATTCATTCGTTCCATCTGAAACTGGGCTGCTCAGCCTGGAGAGGAAAAGCTTCAGGGGGTCTGGAAGAACTATTCTCACCCACAGGGCTGCTGTCCCGGGAAGAGGAACCTGTCCTCACATGGGTCTGTGGCCAAGTCTTTCCCGTGCTTCCCCCGCCTAAGCCCCCTTCCATCATGCAAGTCCCCCAGGCTTAGGCCGAAAGGAGGCAATGTGAGTGTGCAGGCCAAGCGGGGACCCTGCTGGCTCAGAGTCGTGCAGACAGATCCGCTCCTCCTTGAAGCCTGCAACACCCTGTTCCCTGTGTGTCTGTGATGAGGTCTAACTTGGCTCTAAACCCTCTCCCGGGAAAAGCCTGGGCAGAGGTCACTTTCCACGTAGCTCAGCACTAATCGCTCACAGCTGGACAGAACCATGCTCTGGGCACCCAGCACAACTGTCCATGAGATCATGGGGGGAGAGAAAAAGCTCAGAGAAAGGGCCAAACACTATCCTGTCCCACCTTCACCCTCCTGCCTGGGGGTCCTCACCCTGGCTCGTGCCAGGAAACACACTGGAGACCCTGATCTCAGCCTGGCAAAGTGACTTGTTGTGGGATTGTGAGAAGCTTCCTCCTCCTCCAGAGCCCCTGTGGCCTCCTCAGTTAAAAGCGGTGGGGGTACGCCTGAGGCTCACCCATAATTCTTCTCTGTCTTTCCAAGCCAGCTGAGAGGCCTCAAAGATTAGCTACAAAGACAGAAGTGGGATGAGTTGGGAGGTTGGTTCTTAGACTAGAAGCTCCAGCAAGGTGAGAACTGAGCACCTACATACACATAGACACATACAGACAACATATACACACAGAGAGAGAAACACACACACCTAAAGAGACACACATACACACATGGAGACACACACACACACAGGGGCTGTCGGGAAGCTCACATGTACAGTGTGGGAGAGACTGAAGGATCGTTGCGATCAGCCCTGAGCAGCCAAGGCTGTGGTTCTGCAGTGTCCCTTCTTTCCTTCCCTCCCGCACTCCCTGCCCCTGCCAGCCGGGAAACGGACCTCCTTGGATGCTGGGTTGTTTTCTCTGGCCTGGCTCCTGCTCCAGGCCTGATGTGCACCCTGGATGAAGGCCATGGGTGGGGCATCCTGTGCTGGTGAGAACAGGCTGCACCGGGGCCCAGAGGCTCTGGGGGAGGGCTGGGCTGGGATAGCTGCCCCAACTAAAGAGATGGCCATTGGGTCTTGTCCTCTGCAGGGGATGGGAAGTGTGGCCCCTCCCACTTCCAGGTCTTACAGGGAGAACTTTTGTATCTGGGACCCGAACAGTATGAAGTACCCACATCTTGCATGATTTCTTCACTGGGTGGTAACCACTGAGAGGTGCTGCTGTACCTTCGGCATCATCCAAGTCACCCCCTGCTTTGATCAATACTGGCCACTTGAAGGTTAATTATATTTGACCACATTCACTATAATAGAATAATAAATGTTACCACATCCACTGTTTGTCTAAAGATTTGTGATTCATTCAAAACCATCGGTGGGGTTTGGTTATTTTTAAAGCAGCAGAATACTATTTTCAAAAGATTCTATGAAAAACTCCAAAATGTGGAACTGCTCTGGCTGGAATAGAAGAGGGACCCCTGGAAACCCCGGAAGAGAGAGCTTAGATTCTGAGGAACATTTTGTTTTTTTTGTTTGGGGAGAGATGTGTTCTGTTTCCCCTGGTCACTGGTCCTTTTCCACATCTGGATTTGAGCCCTTTGATCACTCTGAGACAGTACCAATGTCATTCCCATGTATTCAGTATCTGCTTGATAGTATTTTTCTTAGGATACAAGCTAGGCTGGCATAACACAGAGCCCGTGTTCTCTCTCACATGTATCTCTTCAGAGGTGGACCAGCTCTTGGTGGGGCTGGTAGGCAGCTCGGCTCCCTGAGGCTATTCGGGGACCCAAGATTCCATCTTGGAATGCTGTGCTTTAAATCCACTGAGTTATGAGGTACTAAAGCTCTCCAAAATCCCTGAGATGCTGAAAGAGTCTAAAAACTCATCGAGGACAAAGCTCTCTCTGTGTGCTGTGTAAGGAACATGGGGTTGGCAGTTGGAGATGCCGTCTTGCTGGGTGCTCTGCCTTGAAGCTTCCCTCTCTCATCTGTAAGGCATCTGCCCTGGCCTGTCTACTTTGCAGGATTGCTGTATTGTTACTGCTCCTGAAGATGCTTTGGAACTGCCAAGGGACGGTGAATGCCACATAGGGACATTTGCTCCAGAAGATGGAGATACCGAGTCAGTGGGACTCAAACCACTCTCCACACAGAAGCTAACGCTCGTTGCTAGATCTCTCTGACAAGGTCACCTCAAGATGAAAAGATGGCTGCTCCAGGACTAAGCCCATGCAGGGAGTCAGGTGGTGTAAGTGTCCAAGATATGTTTTGAAGGGGCTTCTCTAACAAGGGCACAAAGGGCTCAGCCCTGACTGACCCTCTAGATTCCCTGTTACACCCCAATCCCACCTACTGCATCCTTGGCTTCTTCACTTTTAGAACAGGTTCCACCATCATCTCCATTCCAAGCCACTATTGATTTTTGAACACTTATCATGAGCCAAGCTTTTTGTTGAGTGTGTACAGGAATAATTTCATTTAATTCTACCTACAAGGTCAGTATTTTTATGCCCCCCCCCATTTTATTTAAAGATTAGAAAACCAAAAAGCAAGGAGTTTGACTACTACACCTAAAATTCTACAGGTAGCAGTAGGTGGTGGTGACAGGATGTAAGTTTGATCTGCCTGGCATTGTCTTTTCTGTGCCCTAGCAGCAGTGTGACTTTGTATAAGGAAAGGACCTCCCATCTCAGGGCGTCAGCTGCTTCCTCTATAAAATGAGGGGCTGGATAGGTACAAGGCAAAGGTAACCTATACACGGAGCTGTTTCAAGGCCCACAAGAGCCCAAATTATCTTTGAGTGGTTCCCTCTCCACCAGATTCATACTTGTAAGAAGAAACATCATGATCCTCACCATAGCTCTCTAACAAAAGCGGAGTCTTAACGGATGGCAGATTGCCTTGGGGACGTGGAACGAAGTTGGGCAGTGATAGCTTCCCCATTGGGACCCAAGGCACGGATGACAATGATCATACTAGTTAAAAAGATGAAGCTATTAAGACTTCAGGTTCCTCTGACTGCAAAATAGGAACTCAGCTGAAGAGCTTTACCTTAACAAAAGATTGCCACAGGTAACACAAACAAGTTTGCTTCACTTAGTATATATATGTATTTTTTTTTTGCTATTAAGTCTCATTTTGTCACCCTTGGTAGAGTGCTGTGGCATCATAGCTCACAGCAACTTCAAACTCTTGGGCTCAAATGATTCTCTTGCCTCAGCCTCTCAAGTAGCTGGGACTGTAGGCACCCACCACAATGCCCTGCTATTTTTAGAGACAGGGTCTCACTCTTGCTCAGGCTGCTCTCAAACTCCTAAGCTTAGGCGATCTACCCATCTTGGCCCCCCAGAGTACTGAGATTACAAGTGTGAACCACCGCACCCTGCCTGCTTCACTTAATACATAAAGAATGTTCATAGACCAATATGAAAAATCCCAACACCATAGTTGAAAAAGGCTAAGACAATTTATAGGAATTGTAGAAATGACCAATGTGCCTATGAAGACAAAGTTCAACTTTAGTAGTAATCAAAGAAATGCAAATTAAAATAATAAAGTCTCTAAAGTAGGGCAGGGACAGGGGGCTTACACCTGTAATCCCAGTATTCTAGGAGGCTGAAGCCAGCGGATTGACTGAGTTCAGGAGTTCCAGACCATCCTGAGCAAGAGCAAGACCCCATCTCTAAAAATAGCCAGGTGTTGTGGTGGGCACCCCGTAGTCCCAGTTACTCAGGAGGCTGAGGCAAGAGGATCACTTGAGCCCAAGAGTTTGAGGTTGCTGTGAACTATAACATCAGGGCACTCTTCTGATAGTGACAAAATGAAGCTCTGTCTCAAAAACAAAAAACAAACAAAAAAAACTATGAAGTATTCTCACACAGAAAAATCTAACTAGAATTTGATCAAGCTTTGAGATTTAGCTATCAGTTCATAGAAAATATAAGGGATAGAGGAACATTTAAATGATACAAAAAGGATGTAATTAGCAAAATCGAAATGTGGAAAACTTTACGGGAAGAACTTAGTTTCTTCAAGAAATAAATTTTAAGGAAAAAAATGGTTGGCTGGGCTCAGTGGCTCAAGCCTGTAATCTAGCACTCTGGGAGGGCGAGGCAGGTAGATTGCCTGAGCTCACAGGTTCCAGACCAACCTCAGCCAGAGAAAGATCCTGTCTCTAAAACTATCCAGACATTGTGGAGGGCTCCTGGAGTCCCAGCTACTTGAGAGGCTGAGGCAAGAGAATTGCTTGAGCCCAGGAATCTGAGGTTTCTGTGAGCTATGACACCATGGCACTCTATCAAAGGCGACAAAGTAAAACTCTGCCTCAAACAAAAAAAGAAAAGAAAAGAAAAAAAGTGGTGAGACAACTTAGATATTTAAAGAGGTTTAACAGACATATTGACCAAATACAATGTATGTAACCTTATTTGGATCCAACAAATATATTATAAAAACACATAACACCATGAAAGACTTTGAACACTGGTTGAATATTTGATGATTGAATATCATCAAAATATCATCAATCACAGGCCATCATTTTTGGTGTGTTAATGGCATTGCAGTTATGTTTACTAAAAGAGGATTTATCTCTTAGAAGTTCACAAAGGAATATTTATTTATGATGCCTGGAAGTTCCTTTAAAATAATCCAAGAAGAGAGAAGTTGGAAAGTATAGATGTAATAAGATTGGCCATGAATCGATACTTGCTGAAGGAGGGTTGATTGGTACATTACACTATTCTATTTTTCTATACTGTCATTTTGTATTCTTTTTTGGTGTCCAAAAGTTTTCATAATCAAAAGCAAAAAACATGAAATATTGTCTAAAATCTGAAAGGTTATGCACAAAAATGTGTGAAATCACACATTTATATTTTCTTCCTTTTCTTCTTAACCTGTTGTAATGAGCAAGCACAATCAGAAAGATAATGTTTAAAGGTGGGTTTAAATTTTTAAATAGCCGTATATACCAGTTGTGGCTAAAGGAAAAAGCCAGGCTCAGAGAAAATATGGGTTGATGTTTGTTCCCTGCTGAGCAAGCCCTCTGTCATCCATTCCTGGAAACCAGCCCATTCTTCCCTACTTAAACAGAGAAGGAAACAGCTTCAAAGAGGTGAAGCCACATACCACACACACCAGGTACGGGCTTCTCAGGGTCAGTGCTGGCCTATATCCCCTGAGCACTCACTCCCACAGTTTACTGGACTGTGAAAGGAACTGTGGGCCCCTATTTTAGCATAAGGCTTGGGTGGGGGCAAGGGCCTGACAGAGGGAGTGGGAGGCCTGATGCTTGGTGAAGGCTCTCTGCCTTGCTACCACCATGAGATGGAGTTTTATCCTCATCTAGACAACTGGGATGCCATTCCCTGGGTAGACTGGGTTGTAAACAGTGAAGTGCTGGTGCAACATGTTGATACAGGGTTCCCCTATTCAAAGCTGGATACGGGACCCCAGTTTTCCTAGGCCTGGGCATGAAGGAACACCCTGATCTTTTGCCCCAGCTGAAGGGACTGCACTCATTCATTTGTAGATAACACTCATTAACATTGAAAACATGTTTCCTTTTGCCAAGTCCTGGCCAACTGTAATTCTTAAGACCTAATACCCGTAGACAAAGAGCCAAAGAGCCCAGTGTAGAGACTTACTACTTGAAGGGTCTTTCCCTCTGCCAGAGCTCTGGTGCTTTTTACCCCTTCTGTATTCCTTTCTGTCTAATAAAATCCTATCTTACCACTGATCTGTGGTCCGTGGGATCATTCTCCCAATCCGGAGACCAAAGACCTACTGAAGAAGAAATTCCAGTAACAGTATAGGGTGGTGAAAGAAGCATCTGTGTGTAGTCTAAGGTATAACCCAGTAAATCACTTGACAAAAGTCACCCTCTCTGAGCCTTGACTTTGGAGGGACTGTATTAAGGCAGGTGGGGCAGAAGAGGAAAGGGGACAGCACAACTAGGACCCCAACCAGTGGAGTACCCAGGTTACCTCTTCCTCTATTTGTCCCTCTCTGTCCCTCTCTCTCTCATCCCCACCTCCACCCAAGGTGGTTCAGGCCCTCAGGGAAGTTCTCCGGGTACCTGGACACTGGTGGCCTCACCCGGGTTGCAGAGCCACCTCAGGCCACCTGGCAGGTGAAGTAGTGGCCTTTCTCCTGGAGCCCTGGGCTAGGCTCCCTAAGGCTGTGCCGCCCAGCTTGGGTCATTTGCTCCTTGGAGCTCAGCTTCCTTTCAATGTCCTATAAAGCCTGGCCTGGGGGCCTCCGCAGCTCTGGGACTCAGCTGGCCTCAGACGTGACCTCCCGCCCTCAGATGCTGGCTCCTCCTCTCTCACCAGCTCCAGCCTTGGCACGTTCTCTCTCTCTCCTTCCTTTCGCTATTTCAATTACTATTTTTCTTCCTTTTTCGTTCTTTTGTCTCTCAAGCTCCTTTTTCTTTCTGCCCTCGTCCATGCCTGTTTATCTCCAAAGACTCTGCCTCAGCCTTTCCTTTTTCCTTTTTTTTTCGTTGTTCCCGCTCTCCTTTATCTCTCCGTTCCTCTGTTTGTATTTCTCTGTCTTTTTTCTATCTCTCTGTGTGTCTCTGTTTTCTCTCACCATCTTTCTCTCCATCGCTCTCCCTGCATCTCTCCTCTCTGTCCATCTCGTCCTTGTCCAGCTTTCTCTCTCCCACATTCCTCCATCTCTTCTCTCTGTCTCTCTCTCCCCTCATTCCTACCTCGCCATCCACAGGTCCCCCGGCTCTGGCTCCCCTGCCCTTGCCCGCACCCCACGTCCTGGGCCCCACTCACCGGCCAAGGCGCCCGCGGCGCGGAGCAGGGCGAGCCCGGCCAGCGCGCAGAGCAGGGGCCGCATGGTGCCTCCCGGCCAAGCGGAGCGCAGCGTCTGCCCGCGGCCGCCCTCCCCGGATCGCTCCGGGCCGACCCGGGAGGAAATGCTCGCAGTTCCAGCCAAAATTCCTGGGCGGCTCCGGGCTTTCTGGCTCGAGCGAACCCGCCCCCTCTAGAGGCCCCTCGGCACCCCGTGGACAGCGCGGAGCCCAGAGACCCAGAGGGCGGAGGAGCGACTTGCCAGCCGAGTGTCTCTCCAGGAAGGAGCTGCTTTTGGGGTGCCCCGCGCCTCCGGGGGCCAGGAGAGAAGGGGAGGGAGTGGGCCAGGGCATGGGCTTGAGGCGGTCAGGGACTCCCTATGAGCCCATTTCACAGACAGAGAGAATGAAGCTTAGGGAGAAGGGCCCTCCTTGGTATTATGTCTACCTATGGGACAAAATCTGAACCCCCGTCTCCTCCAAACACTCCAAGGAGTGTTTGCCTATCCACGAAAAAGAAATTAATTCGAATTACATCAGACAGTGTCTGGCTTTGAGAAGGAGATTCAACCTCAGTGTTTGCCTTCTACAAAAACTCATTGTTCTGGTAAAAGAGTCTTAGCAATGTTATACGACACTTTTCATAAAGGTAAAATCCTGACTTGCATAGAAATATTAAATGAGAGTATGCTAAAGAGCATATTTAACGCACTATCAATTAATTATTAATTTAACCCATAATTAATAATGGTTATAAGATGTACAGCCAGACCAGAGAACAGGCACAGACCTGAAATACCGACAGGAAGGTGCAAATGGAGGTGTCCTTCCACACGGTGAGGGACAACACGAAAAACGTGTGCATCTGACCACAAGAATTATTCTGTATTGTTATCAGTTACTTACAATGTACAGACTTGTACAATAAAGTCAAAGAAAGGCAGAGAGCCCTGGTAGAATCAAGATCAGAGTGTTCAACAAATGCTCAGGCCGGTACTAGTGTGGGAGGAGGAAATGGAAAGAATTCACATACTCACATATCGGGTCTGCCCTGAAGGAGTCCACAGAGTAGTCACCACCCTAATATTAATAAACAACAGCTAAGCTTTCCTTGAGTCACTTCTACATACATCAGCTTTCTAATCTTCATGCCCCATGAGGGGCACATCATTTCATCCATTCTGCAAATCAAGAAATCGAGTTTCAGAGAGGTTAAGTACCTTGCTGGTAGTCACACAGCTGCTATAATAGGGACTTAGGCAGTCTAGTCTTTAGATAATAATGTACCACAGGTCACTGAGAGACTGGATGTCTTTCTCCACTCTAAGCAAGTTGGGTGGGTTTCTCCATTCCAAGAGTGAAGTGAGTTTTTTCCGTAAACTTCAAAGCATCTCCTAGTTCCTTTCACTTTAGAACACAGTAGTGGAAGACTCACGCACAGCATACACCCATCTAACAAGCATAAAAAGAATTAACTTTTCAGTGAAAATGCCAAATGAAAACTGCATTCCTAACTCACCTGCTGCAGAGCCCTTGGTGTCTTTCCTGGCTGTCACCCAGTGGAGCACCTACATCACCGAGCCTGGGAGGATGTTTTTATCCTGGGAGAATATCTTTATCCCACAAGAGTGCCCATTATGTTTACCTGGAACTCCTTCAGACCAAGCCTGCCTCTCTGCCTTCTTTGCTCCCAGCTGTGGCTGAGCAATTGTCCAATACAGTCAGTGTGGCCACTAACCCTCACTTCTCACTTCTTCCTCCAGAGCAAGATAAAAACTTTAGGCACAGAAATTCTGATTTGAGTCATTGGATTTGAGATAGAGACTTGGATCTAAAATTTATAAAAGTCCTTATAGGTGTGGTGGCTCAGGCCTGCAAAAGTGGGAGGCTACCTTGAACTCAAGAGTTCAAGACCAGCCTGAGCAAGAGAGAGATCCTGTCCCTACTAAAAATAGGTAAATTAGCTGGGCACTGTAGTGAATGCCTGTAGTCCCAGCTACTCCAGAGGCCGAGGCAGGAGGATCACTTGAGCCCAGAAGTTTGAGCACTCTACTAAGGGCAACAGAATGAGACTCTGTCTCAAAATAAAGAAAGTTGTTTTTGAAAAACCCTATAGGGGGCTGGGCGCCTGCGGCTCAAGTGGCTAAGGTGCCAGCCACATACACCTGAGCTAGTCAGTTCAAATCCAGCCTGGGCCTGCCAAACAGCAATGACACTGCAACCAAAAAATAGCTGGGCGTTGTGGCAGGAGCCTGTAGTCCCAGCTACTTAGGAGGCGAAGGCAGGAGAATCGCTTGAGCCCAGGAGTTGAAGGTTGCTCTGAGCTGTGATGCCACAGCACTCTACCCAGGGCAACAGCTGGAGGCTCTGTCTCAAAACAACAACAACAACAAAATGAAAAGCTCTATAGGGATTATGATGCCCAGAACACCTAGCTCAGAAGAAGGATTTATTTCAGGAATGCCCAGAATTTCTTACACTTGTTGGTAGGACATTCCTAGGTAGTTTAACCAGGTGAGAAGTTGTCACAGAACAGCCAAACCCACAAGGATTCTTGTAGTTCAGAGCCAGCCAGTGAGTAACATATACAATACTTTCTTATTGTGATAGAGCACAAAGTAATTAAGTACAGAGCATAAAACATGGAATTCCTTTCTGTCACCAGTTCCCTCTGCCCAACAATTCCAGACTAGTACCTTAGCTTGGTAGACTCTCCCTGTTCCTTGGCTGTGCATTCCCTATCGAGTATATATTCAGACACAATCATATATACTTGAGATCAAATAATAGATATTTGGGGATTTGCTTTCATTTATGTTTATCTCAGGCAAGACATCAAATCTTGAAGATCATTCTATGTGATAAATCCATTTCCTTCGTTTCAAGAGTTGCAAAATATCCCATCGGTGGATGCACCGTGATTTATTCATACCATTCTCTACTGAGGGATGTAAGTCGTTTCCTTTTTCTCCATATACAGCATGTTTAATGAACATCCTTTTGCATGTGTCTTTATGTGTATATTACATATTCGTGTATATCTGGAAGGCTAGATTCTTGGCAGAGGAAACACTGAGTCAGAACACCTCCCCAGACTCACTAAGCCCACAGGAGGGGAGGGCACTGTCCTAAGGTGCACCCTAGTACTTCAAATTCAATATTGGAATTGTGCTGCAGGGAGCGCTCTTTACACAAACTACTGGAGTGGAGAAACCTGAAATTATAGGCTGCCACGTACATTCTCCAACACTGGATATTTATCTTTTAAATTTCTGGCAATTCCATGATAAAAATGTTACCTTGTTGTTTTTATGTACTTGTTATTTATTATGAGTGAGACAGCTTTGTTTGGTTTCTCAGTAACTTTTTCTATCCCCCCCTTTCCTTTATATATTCTGATTTTTTAAAATATTCTGATTATTGATCAACTACCTGTTATCTGTTTTGGCAATGTTTTCTCCCAATCTTCCATTGTTTTTAACTTTCTTTATTGTATCTTTCATTATTCAGAAGTTTTAAATATTAGGTAGTCAAATCTCTGAATATTTTCTTTTATGGTTTGTGGGGTTTACGACTTAGGATTCCTCACATTGAGACTGTAAAAATATTTTCTTAAAATAGTTTGAAGTATTTTAAAAGTCTAATCTCTAATCCATCCAGAACTTTTATGCAGTTGTGAGAAAAGAGTCAAGCTTAAAATTTTTTCTTGATTGGACATCTGAAGAGCTTAATGTTCCTTATGGTATGGTCCATCCTTTTGAACATAAATTATTGTCTAGAGCAAGTAGGGTTCTAGAACAATCTCAAACCATTGGGTCTGTTACAATGTCAAAGACACAAAAATCAAAATAGTCAGACTTTACCTCCTTCATGTTTACATGGATGGAGCTGGAAAATATTCTTCTTAGCAAAGTATCACAAGAATGGAAGAAAAAATATCCAGTGTACACAGCCTTACTATGAAACTAGTTTATAGCTTTCATATGAAAGCTATAACCTAATTACAGCCTAAGAATTGGGGGGGGGGGGAGGGGAAGGGGAGGGAGGAGGGCTGGATGGGTGGAGGGAGGGTGATTGGAGGGATAACCTCTATGGTTTGACTCACAAGGGTACAAGTGAATCTTTCTAAAAGTAGAGTATAAATGTCTTAACACAATAACTAAGAAAACTGACATAAAGTCTATGTTAACCAGTTTGATGAAAATATTTCAAATTGTACATGAAAACACCACACTGTACCCCATGATTGCATTAATGTACACAGTTATCATTTAATTAAAAAAAATCAAAATGGCCTTATCATGGGTGGTGCCTGTGGCTCAGTGGGTAGGGCACTGGCCCCATGTACCAAGGGCGGCAGGTTCAAACCTGGCCCCAGCCAGAAAAAATAGCCGTGCGTTGTGGTGGGCACCTGTAGTCCCAGTTGCTCAGATGGCTGAGGCAAGAGAATTGCCTAAGTCCAGGAGTTGAAGGTTGGTGTGAGCTGTGTGACGCCAGAGCACTCCACTGAGGGTGGTAAAGTGAGACTCTGTCTCTACAAAAAAAAAAAAAAAAAAAAAATAGCCTTATCATTTCAATAAATAGGGAAACTATTATTGGATGAAATTAAACAGCTCTCCCTGACATAAAAATGACAACAAACTGTAAGCAGTAGAAATAAAGGAGCATTTTCTTAATAAGATAACTATATTTATCCTAAATCAAGAGTTCATTTGTATACACAAGAGAAAGGAGAACATATTCTCTATTAAACCAGGAATGAGGTAAAGATACCCTTCCTAAACCTAGTTGATTGTCCATGGTCTGATAAATGAAATAAAGCACAAATAAAAAGAAGAGGTCCTATGAAGTTGACAAAATATTATATTTGTGGAAGATGCAATCACTTTCTTAGAAAGCCCAGTGGGACCAGAAGAACTATTTGAATTACTCCTTAAATGGGGTAGATTTAGAATAAGTGTTTGGAAATGAATATTTATTCTTACCAATAGAAACCAGCCCAAATACGTAAAGAGAAACTCTGGGCAAGATGATAGTAAGGACCCCATCTACTAATGTCCTCCTTCTGACATTCTCTAAATGTGACAGATGAAATTAAAAATAGAGGAGGGTGGCATCAGTGGTAGGAACTAGGAAAACATGCCAGGCCTCAAAGCAAGTGGGCAGCCACCTGGGACTAATAAATACCAATTATCATTCTTTATTCTTATTCTGTTATTTGCTAAACTTCTCTGAACCTGCTCTTGTGCTAAGGCTGATGCACATTATCTCATTTAATCCTTGTACCAGTAAACCTATCAAATAGTTATCTTTATCCCCATTTTTCAAAAGATAGATGAAATATATTTAATCCAAGGTTAGAGGGCGGTGAATCCCAGGTTGGAAGCCAGGTGGATTTGGTTCCAAAATCTATAGTCTTCAGCATTTTCAGGCCCCTAGAGAAGTCACTAGATAGTGACTGGATAGTTAGGGAATCTGGAGGAGGATGGAGGTGAGAAGGAGGTGAAGGGCATATCTGGGGGCTCAGGTGGCGAGCCCTATGCAGTTAGGGGAGAATACTCATAACTGCACAAGTGAAGTGCCCCAACGTGCAGGAGCTTCTCTTTCACTTAAAACTCCTGTGACCTTCGCAGGTAGCATCACAGTCCATGCTGAACAGAACATGAAGCTCAGAGAGTTTAGGAGGCGGCCCAAGGAACACAGGCTAGTCAGGGATTTGGAGATTTGTGACCAATGTGCTCATGTTGTGTCCTTGGACTGTCTGCTGCCCCCACTAGCCATGGTGCGGGGTATGCTCAGGTCCTCTCAGCTGGCTGGGCCAAGTGCACAGAGAGGTGGAGAGCTGGCCAAGGCTTGCTCTCCTAGTCCATGCACATAGGCAAGGGGGCAAGGGAAACGGGAAATAGGGCTGGTCATCTCTCTGGGATAGGAGAGGTCAGCCCAGTTGGAGGAGCCTGTGTGGCTGGGAGGGCCTCAGCTACACAAAACACCTCCTTGTCTTTTCCTTTTGGCACAAGCAAGGATTTCCAGAGCCACTAGGAAGACCCATGTTGGGAGAGCCCTCAGCAATGGAAAGGCAAGGCCAGCCACCTCTCTGCACAGAGGGTCAGGCTTCTAGCCCAGGGCATATGAGTTATAACCAGAGAAAGTGAGACAGTGGGGTGTGGGCATGGATGTCTCTGTTAGCGTCTGGAAAAAGTGGGGTGGGTGGGTACTTGACAAATTGAGATTTAAGAATGTGTTTATTGTTTTTTGAATCTACCCCCTTTCTTGCATGCAGGCCTGAATTCTCCCAGGTGGGAGATGTAGGAAGATGGGAAAATCCACTTGGTACAGGGAGAAAGGATATGTAGGGCAAAGCTAAAAATATAACATTAATATTAACAATAACCAACAGTTATAGTCCTTGAATCCAACTTCATGTCCAGCACTGTGTGAAGTACCATGTGGTCTATTTCTTAGTCTTGGATGCTACCACATGGAATGGGTTCTGTAGTTATCCCAGGGTTTGGCTCTAGCAGTTTCACAACTAGAATCTTTTGAAGGGACAAATCCTTGTTTCGAGGAGGAGGAAACTGGCCTACAGGGGGCTGGCAAATGAACTTAGCCCTGGCTGACCTAGGTGCCTGGTATTCACCCACTCAGCTTTGAGATGTTTCTGCAATGGGTTCTCATTGCTAAGTGTCATTTCAGTTAATGGTAAAATCCATGGATACTTCCCAATGATGCATTAAACTATGACTAACTCCTGGATCCTCTGCAGGTATGGGGAATAGGGAGTCAGCTGGCATTTTTCTCCAGTTCTTTGAGAACCTTCTCTGCAGTGCTCTCTCAGTACATAACCAGGGCATCCAAACCAGGAGCATGAGCCAATACTCATGTGGGTTAAACTATCCTTTATTTACCAAGATTCAGAATCCCAGGAAGATAGGGAGATCGTTCTCAAAGCCTGCCTTACTTTGAGAGAGTTTCACAGAGTTCTTATACCTTCCCCCAAAGTCACTATCTTTAGTTATATGCTATCTCTAGCTGAAGAGTCAGTGCTTGCTACTTTCCCAAGCTATATATCTGGTGTTTTTTTTCTTCAGCCCAGGGTCATGATAACCTTCGCAGTGTCTGAAACAGGAGGATGCATTGATGGATAACTACTTATATCCTTAAGTAACTTTTACAGCTAAGGGGGGAGGTGTTGAGGCTGTTTCTCCTTTTATAATTTTGGTTCCTTGAGGTGTGAGTTTGGGTAAAAGATTAATACAGGTGGGGTGCAGTGGCTCACACCTGTAATCCCAGCACTCTGGGAGGCTGAGGGCTACTTTAGCTCATGAGTTTGACACTAGCCTGAGCAAGAGCAAGAGCCCATCTCTAACAAAAAAGCAAAACAAGAAAACAGCTAGGCGTTGTGGTGGGCACCTGTAGTCTCAGCTACTCAGGAGGCTGAGGCAAGAGGCTTGCTCGAGCACAAGAGTTTGAGGTTGCTGTGAGCTATGATGCCATGGCACTCTACCGGGGGCAGGAAAGTGAGACTCTGTCTCAAAAAAGAAAAAGATTAATACAAATTGTCTGAGTACACTGCTTGGCTGAGTATTCAACGCATTTAGGAGTTAGTATATCTTAATAAAGGAGGAAGAGGAAGTGAATTCCAATCCTGACTTTGTCATCACTAGCTGTGCAGCCTTAGGCAGGTCACTTCCTTTTCCCAAGCCTCAGTTTCCTCAGTAGTAAAGAGGAGATAATAATGACACCTACATCATAGCAGAAAAATGTGAATTCCTTTGCCTGCCACCTAAGCTTTCCTGAGGCTGTCTCTGTGTCTTCCTTGCTTCATGTTCTTGCAGGTTGTAAACAATGCCAGACAGGCCTTCGGAGGCCCTGAGATGGCAGAGGGGGTTGGTGTCAAGATTTTCTGACCAAGAAGGAGCTGGCAGCTAATTAAAGTTCCAGAAGGAGGAGCAAGGTAAAACCCTAGAAAGTGGGTATTTGAACAAGAGTAGGGTTTTTCTAAGCAGTGCGTTCTGCATGTTGTGCAGACTGGCAGGCATGAGTGGGTGATGGGTGGTGAGGGTAATAACTTTGGAGGAGGTTTCAGGGGTGTTCAACCTTTTTTTCTGCCACACATAGGAAGAGTTGTCTTGGGCCATACATTAAATACACAAACACTAGCAAAAGCTGATGAGCCAAAAAAAAGGTCCATGCATGCATAATTTTTGCAATATCTGACATCACAGAGAAGCAAAACAGGCCTCAAATAATCTGTGTGCAGCCTGCAAGATGCAGGTTCTGGGAATAGCCCTTCATGCTACAGGGAAAGTGCCAACAGAGTTTTGGGCAAAACGATGACACAATCATGCCCAACCCCTTTCTTTTTCTTTGGAAATAATTTCAAACTTACAAAATAGTGGTACTGGAGTTTTCCTGTTGGGTTCTTGGTCTTGGGAACCGAAGAATGAATTCATGGACCATGAGTAAGCAAAAGTGGAAGAATTTGTTTGACACTCCTTCTTCTGAGCCCTACCCCCCTGTCCCTGCCTAAAAGCCCTCTGACTCCTATCAATCCCCCCTCCTCTGTGCCAGAGATTTTGCTTTCTTCTTTCCTTTCTTCTCAATAATTTTTCTTGCTTTCACTTACTTGTGGTCAGTGAATTCATTCTTTAATTTCTGAGACCAAGGACCCAGAGGGAAAATTCCAGTATCAATAATGCAGTGAGCATAGGCGTGGCGGCTCACACCTGTACTCCTACCACCGTGTAAGGCCAAGGCAGGAGGATCGCTTGAGTTCAAGGGTTTGAGACCAGCTTGAGCAATTGTGAAACCCTGTCTCTGCTAAAAATACAAAAGTTATCAGGGCACTATGGTGGGTATTTATATCCCCAGCAACTTGGAAGGCTGAAGCAGGAAGATCTTTTGAGACCAGGATTTGAGTTTGTTGTGAGCTAGGCAGAGGCCATGGCAACAGAGCAAGACTGTACCTCAAAAACAAAAACAAAAAATAGTTTTTTAAGTGAGTTTTTGTATACTCTTCAGCAAATACCCAAATATTAACATCTTATATGACTACAGAATTATCAAACCCAGGAAATGAACATGCATATAATAATACTATTAATCAAAGACCTTATTCAGATATTGCCAATTGCCCTACTAATATCCTTTTTTCTGTTCTAAATGCAATCCAGAACTCCATGTAGCATTCAGCTGCCAGTGTCTGTAAGATCCTTTGATTTAGAACAGCTCCTTAGCCTTTTTTTTTGTTTCTCATAACTTTGACCTTTTTTTTTTTTGAGACAGAGCCTCAAGCTATCCCCCTGGGTAGAGTGCCATGACATCACAGCTCACAGCAACCTCCAACTCCTGGGCTCAAGCGAGTCTCCTACCTCTGCCTCCCAAGTAGCTGGGACCACAGGCGCCCGCCACAACGCCCGGCCATTTTTTGGTTGCAGCTGTCGTTGTTTGGCGGGCCTGGGCTGGGGATTCGAACCCGCCACCTTAGGTGTACATAGCTGGCGCCTTAGCCGATTGAGCCACAGGCGCCGAGCCTGACCTTTTTTTTTTTTTTTTTCAGTTTTTGGTCGGGGCTGGGTTTGAACCCACCACCTCTGGCATATGGGGCTGGCGCCCTACTCCTTTGAGCCACAGGTGCCACCCAACTTTGACCATTTTTGAAGAATTCATCCTACTTATTTTTGTCTTTCATAACCTTGACACTCTTGAAGAGCACTCACCAATTACTCTATACAATGTCCTTCAATTTTAATTTGTCTAATATTTTCTCGTGACTAGTATGATGTTAAGCAAGTTTGGTAAGAAGACCACAGGAGTGATGTCATATCCTTCCCCAGGTGTCTTATCAGGAAGCACATCTGATGCTGGTGTCTCATTATTGGAGATGTTCAATTTTAAAGATGATATCAGCGGGACACGGTTGCTGACACCTATAATCCCAACACTTTGGGAGGCAGAGGATTGCTTGAGGCCAAGAGTTTGAGACCAGCCAGAGCAAGGGCAAGACTTGCAGCCCTACAAAAAAATGCAAACATTGGCTGGGTGAGGTGGCTCATGCTATAATCCTAGCCCCTATGGGAGGCTGAGGTGGGTGGATCTCCTGAGCTCAGGAGTTCAAGATGAGCCTGAGCAAGATTGAGACCCCATCACTACAAAAAATGCAAAAATTATTCAAGCATTGTGGCAGGCTCTTGTGGTCCCAGCTACTCGAGAGGCTGAGCCGAGAGGATTGTTAGAACCCAAGAGTTTGAGGTTACTGTCAACTATGATGACATCACAACACTCTAGCCTGGGCAAGGGTGGCACCCGTAGCTTAGTGGTTAGGGCACTGGCCACATGCACTGAGGCTGGTGGGGTTGAACCCAGCTCGGACCAGCTAAGCAACAATTACAACTGCTACCAAAAAAAAAAAAAAAAGCTGGGTGTTGTGGCAGGCACCTGTAGTCCCAGCTACTTGGGAGGCTGAGGCAAGAGAATCCTTGAGCTTAAGAGTTAGAGGTTGCTCTGAGCTGTGATGCCATGGCACTCTACTGAGGGTGACATAGTGACAGGGTGACAAAAAAAAGAAAAATTGGCTTGGTGCCCTTGCACAGTGGTTATGGCATTGGTCACATGCACTGAGGGTGGCGGGTTCAAACCCGGCCCCAGCCAGCTAAACAACAATGACAACTGCAACAAAAAAATAACCTAGTGTTGTGGTGGACACCTGTAGTCCCAGCTACTTGGGAGGCAGAGGCAAGAAAATCACTTAAGCCCAAGAATTTGAGGTTGTTGTGAGCTGTGGTGCCATGGCACTCTACCAAGGACAACATAGTGAGAATCCGTCTCAAAACCCCCCCCCAAAAAACCCAAAATTTGCTGGGTGTGGTAACACTTGCCTGTAGTCCAGCTACTAGAGGGGCTGAGGCAGATGGATTACTTGAGCCTGGGAGTTTGAGGTTGCTGTGAATTATGATGATGCCACTAGACTCTAGACTGTCTCAGAAGGAAGGAAAGGAAAGGAAAGGAAAGGAGAGTGTTTAAGATAATGCCTGACAGATTTCACTGTAAAATTCATTTTCCTTTTGTGCTTAATAATTACCTTATAGAAAGATACTTTGAGACTATGTAAACATCTTTTTTATCATCATACTTTCGTCCAATGATTTTAGCATTCATTGATGATTCTTTTTTTTTTTTTTTTTTGAGACGGAGCCTCAAGCTATCCCCCTGGGTAGAGTGCCATGGCATCACAGCTCACAGCAACCTCCAACTCCTGGGCTCAAGCGAGTCTCCTGCCTCCGCCTCCCAAGTAGCTGGGGCCACAGGAGCCTGCCACAATGCCCGGCCATTTTTTGGTTGCAGCCATCATTGTTGTTTGGCGGGCCCGGGCTAGGGATTTGAACCTGCCACCTTAGGTGTACGTGGCTGGC
>CAUYQV010023859.1:0-22697 GCA_963574575.1 Galagoides demidoff | reverse complement strand
CACCCGTCATATTCTAGCAAGAGAGTCTTATAGAGCAGGCTATTAGCCCAACTGATAGGACAGACCCACAGGAAACCTAGTAAATGTGAGACAAGTGGATAGTCAGAGCAAGATGAGCAAGTTCTAGAAATCTTCTAGTACAATGAGGTGCCCATATTAACAATACTGTACTGTGCAGGTAACAATTTTGTTAAGTAAGGAGATTTCGTGTTAGGTGTTCTTATCAAAATAAATAAATAAACAAACAAGAACTAAATGGGCATGAGGAGACTTTTCAAGGTGATGGGTACTGGAGGGCTTGCTTTAACATTGGAGATGGTTTCCTCAGTATATGCACATGTACCAACTCTTCAGCTTGTATACACCAAATAGCTGCATCTTTTGTGCATCAGTTATACCTCAATAAAACTGTTTTTTTAAAAAAAATGCAATAAGATGACTTAGAAGTCATGGAGGAAGAAGAAGAGGAGGAGAAAAAAGTATGTGGAAGATAGTCTCTGTAGAATCTACGGCAGGCTCTGGGGTCAAAGCTCAGGGATCAAACAGAGCAGAATTGATAGGCTGCCATCTAATTCCACCACCCTATGGACCTTCTCTGTCTTATGAAGTACAAGACTGATAAGGTGTTCTCAGGGACTCTGTTTATATACTTGCATGCCTAACATTAAGATCACTTTGAAAGAGTCATTATCCCATTCCCTCCCTTCCACAATCAGGAGCACATTTTGAGGCTTGTATTTATTTTGTTCAGTGGGAGGTGACACAGGCCCTGTGCTATCACATGATGGTGTGAAATGGAAATGGCCTGGAAAGACAAAGGAGAGGAATGCAGACGTGGTGAGTTGGCAGGACGTGGCCACTGAGCCCTCTGAGAGCAGCAGAGCAGGGAAGGGTGGTGGAGCTGCCATCTCAGCCAGGGTGACCAGGGGAAGAGCAGTAGCATTAAATGAAATGAGTAAGGCAAGAGGAGTTTAGTTCCTAACGTGTTAACTTCGCATGCCTTTGGAATGCCCAGGTCCCCAGCACACAGATGGAAATTTTCTAGAGAGTTCAGGAAGTGAGATAGAGATTTTGGCATCATCTCCTAAACTATGACGGGATACTCAAACCAATGCTGATGAAGAAGATATAGAAAGTTAGGGAATTTTTTTTTTTAAATCACTTGGGTATTTAGAAAAGAAAAAGGAACCAAGAGAGGTGAAGAAATACTCAAGGGAAGAAAGAACCAAAATTATCCTGCATCTGAGAAGTTAAGGGAAGAGAAATCAACTAACCACAGCACAGCAGTGGGTCAGAGGAGGAAGAAACAGAGAAGGTATTTGACCCGGCAACATGGTGCCATGTCCGTCCTTAATGTGCTGGGGGAAGGTTTTAAATGAAATTGCCCAAAGAAATGAAGGGGCATGAGCATGAGCGTGTTATAAAGAGGTGGAGATAGCGACTATGTAGCCCAATTTTTCTAAAACTTTTCAGGTAAACATAAGAGAAAAATTATAGTATTGGTATAGGATTAACTAAGAAAGAAAGTCTTGATTATAAGATAAGGGGCTAGTGGAGAGAGAAAGATACTGTGACAAAATGAACATTAATTCAGCAAAATATTTAGTGGGTTCTTCCTATTTTCCAGGCATTGGAATGACTTGGATTTCTTGGGTATTGAAATGTTCTGTTTATTTACATCGTTCACTCACTGGAGCAAGAAATGTGACTTGTTCACTCACGGACCCTTGGAGGCTAGGATAGTGTCTGACAGGGGATGGACACTTTGTGGAGTCCCTGAATAGCTTAACCTCAACCTTTTAGAAGTTCTTCCCTGTTTTTACTCAGTTAACTCCCTTTGGTCTTTTGGATCTACACTTAAGCACTGCTTCTTCCAGAGAGCCTTCCTTAATCTCTGAGACTGAGTTAGGTACCCGCCTCTTCCAGGGGGTGCCCATTACACCATCAAAAAGCTTAGAGAGACAAGAACACAGCAACAAGTGGTTTCCAGATTTTTACCAGTCCCTAAGCCAGGGAGAGAAGTCGGGAGGAAAACCACAGCACAGCTTACTGAAACTCTGGGGAGTTAATTGCTATGCACTGCAGGTTGTCAGGAATGTCTCCTATTGGGGCTCCTTCCCTCCTCAGGTTCTCCCAGGGCTGGACTCACTGGCTCGGCTGAATTCAAATGAGCAGAGACACCTCTAAATCAGCTGCAAGCAGAATCTGGTTTTTCTCAGACTGTCAATCTTGTGTAAACAGCCAAGCCATGCGCATTGTGAGCAAAGCCTGTTAGACTCTATCACCCGGCTGGGCACCCAAGTTAAAATTGCAACTTGCTAAACAGTCTACCCAGCAAAATAGCTTTCTCTGGCAGAATAGTGCTGTTCAATCCAGGAGGGAATTTGATAAAGTGCTTTACCGGGTGGCAACATTTTGGTCTCAGCTCTCCTCAGATCACAGTGGGATAATGAAATTGGAATCCATTTAAACTTTCCATTTCACCCCACATGGCTCATAGATACCGTGTCAGACGACATCACACTGCAATAAATGTGCTAAAATCTACAAGCTTACTCTGCCCATTACCTATAGTACTCTTTGTCAGATGGAAAATAAATTATGGAACACAATTTCTTGATTTGCCCACTCATGTAACTATAGCGGAATCTCAAATCCAAGGCAATACTCTATGCCGTGAAGTTGCATAAATAACTGTATTGTTCCGTGCCCAGTTTAGCAACAGAACGTTCTTGAAGGCCTATCTATGAATAGCACAGTCACTGCTGGGGAACAGACCTAGCCAAGCACTTACATGCCCTGTGTTGTATGACAGGTCCTATCTCTGTCCTTGAAACATTTGTGACTAAATGATGCTTTTTTTCTCTATGTCCTGATTATATACATAAAAAAAAAAAAAGAGCCTAAATTACGCCTAACCACAGACCGTCCATGGACAGTGGTCACTGGTTTGTAAAACGTCATGACTTAAACAAACTTTGGAGCTGTTCTCTCTGGCTTGTCCCTTTTACTTTGTTCCTGTGCGGGGATCTTAGACCATGAAGAACGTAGGAAAACTCTATTTTAAAAAGATACTCGGAATTGGCCTACTCACCACCTCCTGGTTCAAGGCACCCTCATCTCTCAGATTACTGAAGTTATCTCATTCATCTTGCTTTAGTGGTTGCTCTCTGTCCTCTGTGTGCTAGATACTGGGACGGGCCACCAAGATCCAACTACAGGGAAGGGCCCATGGCCCCAGCGGCTGGGAGGGCAGTCAGCAGGAGCCCTAGATGGTAGTAAGCCCTTCATCACCATTGTGCCATCAGTGAGGACCTACACTCCGTGACTGACCAACACTGGGGTGTGAAGGATTGACCATCTTGGGCCAACAGGGAGAGTGTGGGACACTAGTAAGAGGTGAGTGCTGCCCGCAGGCTGTATCACAGCTAGACCTCTTCCTCTTCCCTCCTCCTACATCCTGCCAGCTAAACTCTATCTCAGAGTTGTTTCCCAACCTTTGAAGAGCAAGAGTCATCTGCTAACCTTCCTTGAAACTCTCCCTGGAGCCCTCTCTCCCCTGTCTTCAGAGGCCTTACGGTGACCCCCAACACCCCTCCCCAGGGCCTGCTCCAGGCACACCCACTTCCCAAGCACACACTCTTATGTTGAAAGACTCTCTTATGTGCCATCTGTTCCCTCTGCCTAGAACATTTTTCTAAATGAGGGTATGTGAATTTTTTTCTATAAAGGGCCAGGTAGTATATACATCAAGTTTTCCAACCACAAAATTCCTCCTGCAACTGCTCAACTCTACCATTTGAACATGAAAACAGACACAGATAATGCAGGAACAAATGGGCCTGCTGACTTCAAATGAAACTTTATTTATAAAAACAAGCAGCCCATTGCTGTGTTTTGCTAACCTCTGCCCTGAGTGGCAAGTGGTCACTCACTGGCTCCCTGGCTGCCTTCCCTGACCACCCTGCTAAACCGCAGCCAGTCCCACACTGGTCATCGCTCATCTCATCTCATTTTCCCCATGGTCCTCATCACTACCCAGCAAAAGGCATTTTAGCTATTGCCTTATTCACCTTGCATCCCCCTCTCTGAGAGGTAAGCTCCATCAAAGCAGAGATTCTGTCTGCTTTATGTTCTGAGATCAGCGACTGATAACTGACAGGTGTGACATAATTATCTGTTGAATGAGTGAATAAGTGAGTGAATATTCACATAGTTTTTATTTTCTCCAGTTTTCATTTTGCAGGAAGAGGAAGGCTATGTGTTTATTTTTGTTCTCCTGACGTCCTGAGGGGTTCTGTTGATGTCCTAGTAGAGCTGGGTGCTTAAAATAATGGGTCCATTAATGAGATGCCTTGAGTTTTCAACCCCAGCTCAGTTACCTGTGGGCTGTGTGACCTTGTACATATCTCTGTAACCTCACTAGGCCTGAGTTTTCTCATCTGTAAGATGGAGATGTAGTATCGAATGTCTTATAGAATCATCGTGATGGCAAACACTCTGCTCAGAAGAATCACCTAGAAATAATCAGCCAAATCATTAACTCTTCTCTGGGTTAGTGTTCTTTCTTGGAGAAAATAAGGATCATGTTTACAAACTCGGTCCTTATGTTCCTTTAACAAAAAACTCACATATATAAACTGGAGAGCAGGTTTTTTTTTTTCACATAGCAAAAATAGATTCTGATAAGAAAAGTAGAACAATTATAACCACCATTGATTGAGTACTCACTCTGTGTCTGCTAATGGGATGATAACTTAGCATGCTGGCCTCCACAGAATCAATAACGCACTGCGGAGGACCAATGATGTTGTGCGGCCTCACCTGTCTGGATATGTAACCCAGTCAAGGTGAGGACGCATTGCCAAGAAGCAAACGTCATTGAGGGCACCCTGTCGAGATGTAAACTTCTCAGCCTCATACTTGTCACAATTGATAGATAACAATGTTATCTATCATTGCAGATAGATATTCATGCATTGCAGAATATGACTGTGAAATAATATGAAACAATATGTCTGGTCATTACTGACGTTTTCTTTAGATAGGGAAAGCAGAAAGAGAAATGGAGATATCACACTTGAGAGAGCTACAAGTATATTCCTCTTTGGGGGTCCTTGAACTTAAATTTAAATTCTAGATGTGATCTCCTGCTCCTATCCCTACCAGACTCTTCCTCTGCTGTTGGCGACCCACACCCCTACCTCATCCTCAGACACCACCTCCTAATAAAACCAGAAATCCAAAGTTAGTAAGCAGATCAACAACTTATCCAAAAACAGGTGCTGTTTGTCAAAATTATTACAAACCTGTGGAAGTCAGTGGTTAGACAAGTGTGGTCATTGGTACGGGAATTAGAAAATTAACTGCTCTTGGCTTTTGGGATGGGTTGGTGGCAACTGGCCACTCATTCCTCGAGGAAGAATGAGGAGGGATAAATCTTTTTTAAACAACCCTCATTCCATTCCATTCATCTTCCTGCTTCAAATTATTTACAACAGCGTGAGAAATAGATTTGTCCTGGCTGGTCTTTAAGGAGATAGTCAATAACAATATGAGAAATAATTACTATACCTGGAAAGAGTGAGCATTGATTTTAGAAACTACTGGGGCCTCAAAACTGAATTTCAAATATGTTATAGTAAAGTGATGGTCATTTATTACTTAACTAACTTGCTGAATTTATTCTTAACTTGGGCTGAATAGCGCTGATGATGAAACTCTCAAATACAGACATCATTTTTTTAAACCACAATTCAGTTCAGCTACAAAAATATTGAGTGCCTAATATTTTCAAGACATCGTGATAAGCTCCGAAGACATGCGATAAAAAAATAGACCATCTCTGCCTGGGTACATTGCATTCTTTCAGCAAAAAGAGATAAGAAGCCACCACATAATTATTCATCATTTAACTGTAATTAAGGCAAATGTCACAGGAAAAGTGTCCATAATGGGTGAACTTATTTGGTCTTTGAGGGGGGAATCAGGAAGTCTTTTGTGAAGAATTCACTTTTAAGCATTGTTTAGCAATAAAATATTTTTAATTAAGGTATGTACATTTTTTAGACATAACTGCATACTTGATGGACTGTATTATAGTGTAAATGTGACTTTTATATCCCCTGGGAAGCCATAAAAAATTGTGTGACACACTTTATTGCAATAGTCTGTTTATTGCTATGATCTCAAACCAAACCTGTGATTATCTCGAAGGTATGTCTGTACTGTGTGGCTGCAGACCAGAGAGGGATAAATAGAATAAAAGCCAGGTGGAGAAACTGGGCAAGGTGTTGCAAATCAGGCTGAGGAGATTAGGATTAATTAATATCTTATAAGAAATGGGATGCCATTGAAGGACTCCAGCTGGGGGCAGCGTGCTCCCTCTCCCATCTCCCAGCCCCACTATCTAACGTTTTTAATCCCAGAGAACATTTCCTGAGTCCCTTCTATGTGTCAGGTACTATTCTACAACTGTTTTACAAGTATCAATTCTCACAACGACTCTGTGAGATAAGGTGTTAATGGCACCCCTCCGTTTACAGAGGAAGTGGCCACAGTCATAGTCAGCCATGAAGCAACTGGCCTGAGGACTTGATTAATGAGCAGTGGAGCCCGGTATAAAGAGATGCGAGTCTAACTTTTCTTTCTTCCAGGGGAATGTGAACCTGCAAAGAATCACGGCTGCATCCAAAACATGCATAAGGAATTGAGTGACACATAATGGATGTATCACCCAAGTGGTGTAGACATGGGTGGCAAAGACACAGGGGGTGGGTCTGGGCCAGCAAGCAGGTTCCTGTAGGTCAGCTCTGTCTGTCTTCTGAGAGCAAGAGCTTTGGAAACCAACCACATAGGCACATGCAGCACTAGACAGCTACCAGTCACCTGTGACTTTTTTCTTTTTGTCCCAGCAATTTTAGTACCTAGAATCTACTCTGATACTTTCTCAGATCTTTTTAAATTTTAATTTTTTTTTCAAGGCAAGGTCATGCTCTGTCAGCCAGGCTGGGGTGCAGTGGTGCAATCACAGCTCACTGCAGTTTCCAACTTCTAGGCTCAAGTCATCCTCCCCCTCCCTGACCCTCCTGAGTAGATAGGATTACAGGTATGCACCACTACACTAAGCTAATGTTTTTAAAGTTTATTTTTTGTAGAAACAGAGTCTTGCTACGTTACCCAGGCTGGTCTCAAACTCCTGACCTCAAGTGATCCTCCCACCTCAGCTTCACAAGGTGCTGGGATTATGGGTGTGAGCCACTGCACCCAGCCACTTTCTCAGATCTTTTATTTATTTTTTTTCAGAAACAATATCAGCAAGGATAGAAAGAATATCCCATGTTCTAAATGCAGGTGATTCTTACCGTGTAAATCTTGGATAACTTCCCCGGGAGCCAAAGTTGATCCAAACTCTGAGCGTAGCTAATGCATCTCTAAATCACAATAGATCTGATTATTCTCTTGAGAAGTGAGGGAATAAGGAGCAATGGCTGCCGGTTAGAAGCTGTCATGGCTGCTAAGTGCATGGCAGACAGATGTGATTTAGGCTGAAATTTTACTTCTTAGGGTAAATGAAAATCAGCCAATCTTGTAATTTGGTGCATTAGGGAGGAAAGAGGAATGTAATGGGAGAGGATAAACGCACATCTTGCAATGTGACCTCCAGCAATGTCCAAACTCAACAGAATGACACACATGTAAACTCTGCAGCGCGTCTACAAAGGAGAACGGGAAGAAAATGCAAAAGGCACGACTGTCCTTTGACTGGCCACTGCCCCCTCTTGACGGCTGCTAGCTCTGTGACCTCTGTCCACTACCCTTATCTTTTTGCCAAATGACAGATCCTGACAACTACAAGCAATCTCAGGTGGAAGAACGATCCTTGGAGCATCATTAGAAAGAGAACAGAAGCAGTGTTGTAGCGATCCAGATTTCCACCGTGCTACTCATCAAAGACAGGTCCTACTGTTTGTGTAAGTCAGTCTCGCTCTAACTGGGCAAACAACTCAGCATCTCCGTGCCTCAGTTTCCTCATGTGGGAAATGGGGATAGTAACACTATCTTCCTCACAGCATAGCAGAGAGAATTTAATGGGGTGATAATTCAGTGAAAATGATAAAAGCTAATATTTCGGGAGGGGGGGCAGGGCTATGCTCCAGGAGCTGTTTTGAACACTCCACTCTTTGCTAACTTTCACTAACTTACTCTCGTGCCCTCTGCAGCCACTGTTACTATTATTTCTATTTTACAGATGAGAAGACCAAGGCACACTATAGTTAAGAAACGTGCCCAAGATCATCAGGTAAATAATGGAACAAGAGGTGTCTGAACAGATGCAGACTCTAATCCAGGGCTCAGCAAAACACGGCCCCCAAGCATGATGCCATCTACCACCTGCTTTTGTATAGTGTGGGAGGTTAAGAATGGTTTCCACCTTTGTAAATAATGAAAAACATCAAAAAGAAAATAACAGTTTGTGGCCTGTGAAAATTATATGCAATTCAAATCTCAAGGTGTACAAATAAAGTTTTGTCGGTTGTTGCAGGGGTACCTAAACAGCCACACACAAATCTTTCCCCCTCTTCCTCCTCCTGAGACACAAAGGATCTGGCTAGCGCGTTCCCTGAGAAGTTTGTGCCAGAAGACCCTAATTTTCAAAATAAGCTATGTAATGTGGCTACCTATGACTCCACATAAAAGGGGCTTTTAACTGCACTGCACAGGAGGGTCACCCATCCCCTTCAGTAAACCTGGCTGAACATCTCCTCTGTGGCCTCGCCTCTGGGTGCCACCGTTTACACCCTTCATCTGGAACACAGTCACATTCGTTTGCTCAGGAGCTGCCTCCCACTCCACACAGGCGAGATTGCGTAGCTGTGACAGAGACTGTATGGCCTGCAAAGGCTAACATATTCACTTTGTAGAACATATTTACAGAAAAAAGCTTAACAATCCCTGCTCTCAACCACTACTGGATAGAGCTGACCAATCTATCTGACCCCTAGGTGCTAGAGGACCCAGAGGTGAAATTAGCTAAGTCCTAGCTCTCCATTTGTGTGTAACATACACACACACTCTTATTTTTGAATGTCTTTCCAATGAGTCAAATTAACATCTTCAAGCATGCTGGAAATGTCTCATGATTAATGAGATCTTACACTGGTTCCAACAGCAGCTGAGCCCCTGCTGTGCTCAGGGGTCACTTGGCTAGCATGGCCACCCACTGCACATCAAAAGTTTCATACCTTCACCCAAGGGCTTCAGTCATTCTCCCATCCCAGCCAAGAAAACTCTGCCACAGATCCTCGGACCTTATTAACTCTGTGCAAAGAAAGGCAACTAGAGAACCACAATGATTATCTGGGTCATGAGTTAAAAATCATTCTTGCCTAAACTAATCTGATAAGGAATAGTCCTGCTACCATAATCATTAAAGAGAAACTTCTTTCAGAGAGCCAAAAGGAATGGAGATGGTGTCAAAAACAGTTTACAAATCAATTGTGCACCGCCAGGGGCACCAGATATTAATCTTCCAACGTAAAAACAAAGGTAAAACACAGGAAAATGTACCCAGCAAAGTTGAAGGGCCACCTCGGTTTCATACTGAGGATATCCAGCATTCATTGAGAGGTCAGCATGAGAGCTAACAGCCTCATGGGGCACCCCTCACTGTTCCTTAAAACACCTCAGTGGGGTGGTGACTATTTTCATCCCCATTTTTCAGATGAAAATTGGGCTCTGAGGATTTGAATTACTTCTCCAAGGTCACACAACACATGAGTGGCAGAGCCAGCTTGGGAATCAGGCAGTCCTAACTCCACAGTGCACTAACCTCACTCCCTACAGCAGGCCGGGATAGGCCATATGCTATCCCCAGGGCCACAAAGCTGTTTGGTAGCAGAGCTGGGACACTTCAGAACCTGAGCGTCAGTAATGGCTGCGGGGGAGGAGACAGATGTGCTCTGTGCAGAAGGAAAGGGGAAGAACAATTATTCTTTTGCCTCAACCCCAAATTATCATCACCACCATCATCATTATTATAAAAGAAACTAATATTTATTGAGAATTTAGTAGATGTAAGGCCCTATTCAAGGTGTGTTACCTCAGTTAATCTTTACAAAGCCATCGTATCCAATCCCTAAAACCATTCTTTAGATATGAACTTTATTATCTTGATTTTATAGGTTGAGAAACTGAGTCACAGAAAATTGGACTGACCTGTCCAAAGTCATCTAGCTGCAAGGTTGACTCCAACACCTCAGACCCCTGCTTCCCCCAGCTTCCCTGACTGTGGTCTTGTATGCCAAAGTTAACTCTTCACCTAAGAGCCCAGGTGCCTTTTATTTTCACAGGGTTCCAAGGTCTTCTTGGCCATTTTCACAGAACCTTTCCAATTGTATTACCTGTTCATGTGACATTCTGTTCCAGCCACCCACCTTCACACATACATGTGCGTGCACACACACGCACACAGAGTGTGAACCCCTTCACGTCAGCTACTCCCTGTGAACCCTTCATAGGGCACAACATTTGAGAACACTCTGACAAAAATGGAATAAGGCACAGCACAGTGACTGAAAACTATGCTCTTGCAAGACACATCTGGGTTCATACCCTGCCCTCCAATCGGCTCGATAGGTACAGATAAGTAATGTCAGGGACTCACTTTCCTCCTTTCCTTAGTGATAATGACGGCACCTACCCTGTAAGATTGTCGGTTGGATTAAAAAGGACTATTCAAGTCAATATCCTGGCATAGCACCTGGCAAATGAGCAATTGACAAAAGCTAAGTATTATTAATAAAACTACGTCTAAAGAATAAATAGATGATGAAGCATAGATGAATGAATAGATGGGTAGATGGGTAGATGGCTGAATAGCAGATTGGATAGATAATATTCTAGCTAGTTAGGACTGATTTTGAGAGTGAAAATGAGAGAGAAGAAAAGGGTTTTGTATATAATAAAAAAGCTCTTTAACTTGCACAATTGGAGAATCTCTCAAGCTCTAAAAGGCCTAAAGGATCAGGCTGTGACCCACAGACAAGCCCCACTGCAGATGGGATGAAGATGAAGATGCCAATTTCTAAAACCCAGCCCTTCAGTTGACTCTGCCGGACATTCATCAGAATTATTTCAACACAAATGCTCCTAATATCATCTGTTAAAGCCTAAGAGAAGGTGAGAAGGGCATAGGAATCGATAAAATTATAGGTAAGACTGAAAACTCCATCTAGGCAAGAGTTAGACTCTCTTTGCTTGGCATTGAATCTCTAGCATATAGTACAAATTCTTATATTTTTTTAAGCTCTTTGGTTAGTCAAGAAGGTAAGCTGAATTCTGTATTCTAAACAACAACAACAACAACAACAACAAAAACCTAAAAGAACTCCAAAATTCTAACAAGTCAACACTGCAAAGATTTATCTTCCACTCTGTTATAATCCCATGTAGATGTTTTTTATTTGGGTGGGGCCCAGGTAGAGAACTGTCATCTAAGGACTCAGCCTCTTCCTCTTTCCTTCCTACATCTCTACTATCCCCTCCTGGACCGTCTACCTGCAGGCGGAAGACAGAGAGATAGAGCCAAGTAATGTGGAGGGCTCTACGGGTTTTACAGAAGTAAGGCTGACATTACAGCATCTACAATCCACCGACCAGAGTCCAACCACACAGAACCTAAAGGAAGCTGGAAAATGTAGCTATGTTCCCAAGAGAAACAAGGAAACAACATAGTTCAATAAATGTGTGTTGAATGAAAAAGCAAATGCCTATAAGAAGCAAAGAAATATGTCCCCGTGGGCAAATGACATACATGGTGAGGAGGTGCAGAGTGGACCCCCATACATGCACGCCCAGGGCAGCCATTCTCCAGCTGGAACTTCAGACACAGGACTGCTTCCTGTGGGTAACTGCCCACAGGGAGTCCCTTCTGCCCTGGACTGTTCCCTGTGTCCTCTTGCTTTGCCTTTAAAGGCGTGCTGGTGGCTTCAGTCATGACTCCCAGATGGTGAGTCAAACGAAACCCAGGGCTATTGCTGGGAGTCAGTTTTATACATCTCAACTCCCCATCTGGGGGACATGAAAAACACCCAGATTTAATTTCTAGTTAAGGTTCCAGAAACAATTTGTTGACTTTTAAATTAGAAATGTGAGAAAACACGTGCCAACTCCCAGGTACCAACAATAAAAAGTCAAAGCCTCCTGGTGCCAGAGACACTACCAAATGAGGGCACTTACTGCAGGCAGGCCCATATTACAGAGGCTCATATGTATGCACCTGCCTCCCTGACACCCTGTGAGCATCTGGAGGGCAGGAACTGAATTATTCATTTCTGACCTTCCTGCAGGAGAGCTGGGCAGACCTTGCATGCAGTGGCAGATGCTGGGAATATACACCTGTCTGTCTGGTGTACCTCCCGTCTCTGAGTTTCTCTATGCGCCAGTGACCCAGTTTGCCTTTGGGCAAACTCTGCACTCTCCACATTTGGTCCATGCAATTAAGGATGACTCCACCCCCATCTGCAGAGCTGGTGATGTGACCCTGGCTTAGCCAATCCCAGGAGCTCACCCAGCACAGTACCTGGATTAAAGATGTTCATAGGACCCAGACTAAGTCAATCACTATCAGCCTTCTGCAAGGACTACTGAGGAACAGCTGCTCTCTTTCTGCTCAGGTTGCAAAACTCAGAGGCTGCAAATCAAGGCCTTCCAGCAGCTGGCGCCTCACGGGAAGAGGCTGCCCGAGACTAAAGTAACCATAGAAAAAAATACAGGCAGGAGATGGAGAGAAACTTCCATCTGACAACATTGGAACCCCTGTATTCAGTTTGGCCTGAAACTGAGAGGATTCTGATAAAAATAGATCTCAAAATGTGCACTGAATTAAACTGAATAGCACTTGAAAAACACCTTATTGTATGGATACTCTGTTGTATTATAATCCAAACCAACAATCTTCCTTGTACCCTGCTGGTGCCTCCAGCAGACCCAGTTGCAATGTGGTCTGTTCCAGGATGGGGCAGGGGGTACAGTAGGGGCACAGAACTCAGGCATGAGGCAACCCCCAGCTTATTTTATGAAAACACATCAGGAGTATGAGCATTGCCTCCCACCTCCATCATCAGCTTAGCCTAACCGGCATTGTTCCACTATAGTGACCCTAACACTTAACTCATTGGATGCCCCCTGATTATTATTCCTAACGGCTTTCACCATATTTAGAATAAAGTCTACACTCTTCACCATGACCCATGGAGACCAGAACGACTTGGCCCCTGTCTATCTGTCAAACTGCATTTCTTGCCTCTTTCCCCTTTATTCACGTGGTTTATCTTTCAACTCTTCAAACTCATCAATCTCTTTGCCGACTTCTGGCCTTTGGCTTTGCTGTTTTTTCCACCTGGAGGGAGCCTCTCCCTGCCCTGTGAGTGATCTCAGAAGCTGCAGCCTTCCACACGCACCTCACTGGGTAGTTCACCAGCCCCGTGACCTCCCTGAACTTCTATCCTCCCCCTTAGCTACCCAAGAACCTCTTAACCTCCCTGGCCCTCAGGCATCCTAAATATAACCTTCTCGACTGGTCTCCACTGGCCCTGAGGCAGGATGGAGGCTCCTTCATCTGTATTCCTTCAGCACATCATGTGTGTAAATGTTAGATCACAGCACAGTGTAAAATAGCCCTTTGTTTGGATAGCTGAACCCCTAACAGACCAAGGGCTGGGGAAATGTCTTACTCTCTTTGGTAGAAACTGAGGTTGAAATATCACTGGAAATTGGTTGTAGGTGCTTAATGAGTGTTTGTTAAATAAAAGAGGAATGAGGGCATGTTGAATAAATTAACCAAATACTCTCAGGCAAATCACTCAGCACCCCAGGCTGCAGTTTCATTATCCATAAAGTGGACGTTCTGTACTGCGAGTCCTCAATCATGGTTTTATCCAATAATAATGTGGGAGAGCCAAAAACCACAGGCTCTGGATCCAGCCTCCAGAAAACCTCATTCATTCACCCATCTGCTCAGTTCATATTTACTGAGCAGCTACTATTGGCCAAGTCTTAACGGCAAACGAGCCAGACCTTACCCTCAGGGAGCATCTGTTCTGTGAATCACATTAGCTATGATTTACTGAGTGTGTGTGGCACTCAGTGCTGCAATAATAGCTTAGATTGCTTTTCGTTGTTGTTTTTCTTTGAGATAGAGTCTCCCTCTGGTGCCCTGGGTAGAGTACCATGGATGATATCACAGTTCACAGCAACCTCAAACTCTTGGGCTCAAGCAATCCTCTCACCTCAGCCTCTCAAGTAGCTAGGACTACAGGTGCACCCACAACACCCAGCTAGTTTTTCTATTTTTAATAGAAACAGAGTCTCTTACTCAGCCTGGTCTTGAACGCCTGAGCTCAAGCGATCTGCCACCTCACCCTCTGAAAGTGCTAGGATTACAGGTATGAGCCACCCTGCCTGGCCCTGGCTTAGCTTGCTTTAACTCATTAAATTCTCACCTTGGCCCTGAGAGATGCGGCTCTTACCTGCCACAGAGGGGCAGAAGCTTTGGTTGGCCTTATAACATGTTACTAGTAGAAGAGCAGCAACCCAGGAAGCTGACTGCTGGCCTAAGAGGCCAGTTTGTTCTGCTGACAACAGATTTGGGAAAGCTAAGTGGGGCCCAGCCATCAGATTGAGAATTAGTTCAAGTCAGTGACCTGTATTGATATCACCCTGAATGGGTATTTGCCTCTCACTGTGACTGACTCAAACAACTGTTCACAAAGCCCTGGTCATCCTGAACAATAAACACAACAGTCCTCAAATAACATTCTTTCATTCAACAGTGTTTTATTATTGGGGGGGGGGTGGAGAGTAGATTCCTGGCCAGCCCCACCTTTTGGGTGGAGCCTGCACTTTCTCCCCATGTCTACATGGGTTTTCTCTGGGTATCCTGGTTTCTTCCCACATCTCAAAAATGTGCATAGGAAAGGGATTAGCTGCATGTATAAAACATGCCCATCTCAGTGACAGGGGTGGCAATGAGCCCTGGGATGCCATAGCCTTCTGTCCAGGGTTAGTTCTTGCCTGGTACCATGAACTGCCAGGAGAGGGTCTCACCACCCGAGGCCCCCAAAATGGAATAATAGGTTTAGAAAATGAATAAGTCAATGGATACGAAGCATTTTAAAATAAAAATTCACACAGCACTATATGCAATAATCAGAAATGCACAACAGTAAATGAGGCAGGATTAAGGTGTTCAGGGGCCGCCATCTTTGTTATGTGTGTTTCCGAGCTGTGTCTTGGTAAGAGGTGCTCCTTACAATTTTCACTTTGCAAACATTTATTCCCTAATATAACCTATCACCACTATGATCCCCATCACTCACTGATTCACCAAAAGTAAATAATTATTTTACTTATTTTTATTAACATTTTTAAATGTATAGATGAGCTCACATTTGTTTCAATGTTTAATATTCTAAGTTTTGGGTGTCTTTATTTAGAAGTTCAGTGATGCATTTGTGACTCAAAATGTTCCATTAGATGCTATCATTAGTGGCTATCTCTCCCACTAGTTGGTGAGCCACTACTATAGGAAGCTGGATAATGTCCCCCAAAGATACCAACTGCCAATCCATAGAACCCATAAATGTTACTTTATGTGACAAAGACCTTGCAGATGTGATCAGTTGGTAATTTCCAGAGGAAGAGATTACCTTGGATTAGCTGGGTGACTATTCAATCACAAATTTCTTTGTAAGAGGAAGACAGAAGGAGATTTGACACAGAAGAAGAGAAGCCCACATGGCCACAGAGGTCAAGATTGCGTTGATGGGGCCACAGCAAAGGCAGGCCTGGAGACACCAAGATCTAGAAGTGCCCTGGAATGTCAGCCAGGAGCCTGCCAACACCTTGCCTTTAGCCCATTGAAACTGATTTCAGCCCTGGATGGAGCTGAAACACAATCTTCTTAGAGAAATATCATTGGAATGGAAAAGCACATATCCAATGTACTCAATACTAATATGAAGCCAGTAGATGAACTAACATCTGCCCACATAAGAGAAAAACTCAATTCAGTTCAAGTTGGGGGGAGAGAGGAACAGAGAGGGGCTTGGTGGGCACAATGTAAGGATCTCTTGCACACCTCCTGGGTGGGAGACACAACTACAAAAGGGACTTTTCCTAACAAATGCAAACATTGTAATCTAATCATTTGTACCTTCATATTCATTGGAAATAAAAACAAAAAAAGAAAGAAACTGATTTTGGCCTCCAGACTCATAAGAGAATAAAATATGTGCTGTGTTGAGCCACTGAATTTGCGGTTACTTGGTACAGTAGGACCCTCACAGAGGAAGCTCCCTGAATGGTGGGTGCCTTGGGCTCCTCTCAAGCCCTTTTGCCTAAAGCTGAACTAACAACATCTTCTTCCAAGTCTGTTAAAAGCTGAGTTGTGTCACAGAAAAGGACAGGCTGACGTCCCAACCCACAGTACCTGTAAATGTAACAGTTTTTTAGAAATAGGGTCTTTGCAGGTGATCAAGATAAAGTGAGGCCAATTCGTGGAGGAGAAGAGCTAATTCAGCGTGGCCAGTATCCTTACAGTCCTTAGAAGAGGAGGCTCCAAGACACACGGAGATCTAACTGTACGTGCTGACGCGGGCAGAGACTGGAGGCAGACGTCTGCAAGTCGACAGTGCCCAGGATTCCCCACAATCACCAGAAGCTGAGACAGGGCGCAGAACAGGTACCCCTGGAGGCTTCCAAGGGCATGCGGCCTTGCTGGCACTTTGATTCCAGGTTTTCTGCCTCTAGGACTTTGAGAGATTAAACTTTGTTTTAAGCCACCCAGCTTGTGTGTGATACTTCGTTCTAGCAGCCCTAGAAAGTGATTTCAAAGTCCCAAACACTTTCTGCTACTTGTGAATCCAAAGTCACCAAGGGGTCTGGCTTCGGGCAGCCCTGGAACTTAGAACCCTTGCTATGTTCATTCCCGGGTTCACAACCACACTGCCTCTGTTACTAATTATTACCAACTCACTCGGTTGGCGCCCTGTTAATGAGGATTATGAAGCACTTTCAGCCAGGATACGGCTTTTTAAAAGACATCCTGAGTATCCCATTGCAGAAGGCTTTCCACTTCCGAGACCCAGAGACTGAAAGTCAACTGTGACCCCAAACGAGTCATTTCATCCCCATCAGCACTCAGCCCCCTGCTGCCTTCAGAAAAGTCTGACAGTCTTTGTTGGGAGTCATGGGCATCCCCTCCCCTCTCTGGTTTCTGCTCGCACATCATTAACATGTAATGAAGAGCAGGTTCTGCGTTATTGATCTTCAGACCTGAGCTACTACGTGCAATGCTGCCTAAGAAAAGCCTCAAAGGGTTTTATTTGATTTTTGCACAGAACAATAATCTCCCTCACCAAATTAGCTGGTGAACTGGTGGGTTTTCACCTTGACACTGTTGACAAGGTAGCCAAACAGGACTGTCTATATTTGCTAATCCTTGCTCCAACACACATCCCCCACTGTTTACACCCTGTCGAGTGAGTCCCTGGGAAATAGCAGCCCATGCTGTGAAGGGAAAGATGCAGTTCCAGAGAGATCAGAACCTCAAGAGGATAATGACCCCAGCACAAGGCCACAATGATGGGGATTCGTCTTCGTAAAATGGCAAGTCATTTTCTGCTCAGGCCCCCTCCTTTGTTTACGTCTGTTCTTAAAACATTCTTGACTAGAAAACTCCCAATCCCAAACTCCAGAAATGTCCTCTCTCCCTTAGCCATGTCATAGTTTTACCAGATGCCTGTCAAGTGCTCCTTGGTGACATGCTATTGGGTGTCGAAAACTCAAGTATGCTTCTCTGCAGTCTGCTGGGGCTCAGGACCAGGGCTCTGAAGTCAGATAAGGAAATGGCCTTCGGGGGAAATTCAGATAAGAGCTCAAGGGACAGAATAGCAACATCCAGCAAACCAGCTTTGGCAGAAAGCCACTGGCACTCTTCAATGCCCCAGGTTATTGGGGTTAGGGTTGCCAGTTCCCCCCACCCCAAGCCAAACAGCAGGCTCCTGCCATCTCCATGCAGGAAAGACTTATCTCCTTTTTTTTTTTTTAAATGCAGTTTTTGGTTGGGGCTGGGTTTGAACCTACCACAAGACTTCTCTCCTGAGCTCAGGCATGTCCCTTGGTTCCTGTCTTCACTGGACCTTGGAGGACACGCTGGAGGGAGCCAAAGTGACAGCCCCTCCTAAATCTTCTCTCAGCAGGAAAAGTGGTGAGGAGCCCCATATCACTCTACAGAGGAAGAAAACTCGGATCCAGATTAGAGATGGCCCCACGTTCTCATGTATTCATTGCTCCTAATTGCCTTTGTAGCACGTCTGTTAAATTTAGATAAGGCTTAAAGAGGGTACCAAAAAAAAAAAAGAAAAATCCAGAAGGCAGCCACAAAAATGATTAACAGGTTGTAAAATTGGGGCTTATGGATGGAAGAATGGGGGGTTATTTATCCTTGGAAAGAGGGCTGAGGAGGGACATATAAAGACTTCACACTAGATTAATTATGTAAATAAGCAGACACCCAGCTGGCCTGGAATCTCAACCATTTGGCAAGGAGAGTGGGTATTGAGGGGGGTGACTGGGGTTTTAGAGTCATTAGTTGCCTGAACAGATTTCTGGAGGGGTCCACTGTTGCTGGGTAAGACAAGTTATAAAAACGCCAAGTCCGTTTTAATGGGCCCAGACTCTGATCACCAAAAGCCCTCTCCAGCTGAGCATGTGATAATGTTTTTCTTTGTCCATAGCCTCAGCAGAGACCTTGCAGGAGTCCCTTATATTATGCAGACTTTAGGACTCATCCATTCTTCTAGTCCCCAAGTAGGGTCAAGTGTCAGGAGGCCTAGTCAAGGGCTCTGTCACCAAGGTAGGGGGATGTTGGAAGGAATACTCCCTCAGTGGTGACCTGAGCTTGTTCAGATGTCTCAGAGATGTCCCCTTGCTCAAGTTAGGCATAACAGGACCCAGGTCTACCTCCTAACCACCCCAAGTAAGTCTCCTTTCACTCAATAAGACATGAAGTGAGCATGGCCTTCTTCTTCTGAGCTCTGGACTCTGAGCCTGGGCACAGAGATGGGTGGGATGGCTGGGATTACACAAAAATAGGTACATGATTTGAATATTAATGACACGGATAATAATTATCCCAGAGAACATTTGGCAAGCCTTCATTATGCCCAGAGCCTTCAACTGAGCACTCCTGAAAAATGATCTCTTTGGATTCCCACAACAGTCCTGAGAAAGAGAAACTGACTTCCCCCTCTCCACAGATACAGAAACCCTACAGAGGCTAATTTGCCCAGGGTCATAGGATTAGTAAGGCACCTAAATAAAAGCCCAGCTAGGCTTTCTAATATTTAAATTCCATAACACGTTTTTTGGTAGGTGTTTTCTTTTTGTTGGCTTTTTCATGAAGACAGAGAACACATTGTACAATTTCCTATGTAGAATGTCCAATCGTCCATTTCATGCTTTTGCAAGCTGAAGGACCATACTCTTGACGACCTTGCCATTCTGATTTCCAGACACATTCCACAGAGCGTTGGCAGAGGAAGCACAGAAGAGGGCCCCCCAATTCTGCTTCTGCAAGAAGGAATGGGCACATTCTAGCCCCCCTGAGGACATGGATGCTGTCTTTGTCTTTTTGTGACACTGGGACTCATCTGGATACTTCAGACCAGACCTGGTGCATATCCTAGTTGTGAGAGCAGAGGTTCTCACACACCTATGTGTGTAGAATGGCTTGGAAAGCATGTTCAAAATGCAGGTGGTAGGACCTCCCACCCAGGAAGCCTGTCCTGACAGGCCTTGGTCAGGCTGGATAATCTGTATGTTTATTCAGCACCGTAGGGATTTTATGTGTGTAGTGCAGGGACCCCAAGTTGAGGGGCAATACCTTAGAGTTGCTCTTGCTTCTTGTTTATTTTGCTAAACATCCTCTGCCTTCCCTAAATACACACACACTCACCCTTCAGGCTCTGTGCACACTCAGTAAGCATATGCTATGTACCCGGATGGTAGAACAATGTGCCCATGCCTGAGGAATATGAAGACAGCTGCCCTCAGGACGCTCAAAGTCTAGCAGAGGAGATAAGACAAGTAAACCTGATCCACAGGAAGATAAAAGTGGGAACAGCCCCCAGACCAGAGTAAAGCTCTAGGGGAGTTCACAAGAAAAAATGGTGGTAGACAGGAGTTGGAAGCCGAGAAGACTTCTTGCAGGGCTGGTCACCAGGCCAAGCACTTGATATGGATCTTTTTATTTATCCACACCCACCCCCGACAAAGTAGCTATTAGGGTAGCCAACACTTTTAGATAAGGTAACAGGATAATCAAGAGGGTTTTAGTAACCGGCCTAGACTTACACCCCTAGCAAGTAGGGAAGCTGGAGTTCAAAATTAGTCAAATCCGAGGCCCTTCACCTGAACTATTAAATGTGTCTACTATGTAGCCTGCTTCTTACCTATTGCTTTAAAGAAGACACAAAATGGGATTTTCTTTAAACAATTTTTAGAAATTGTTTTTGTGACATAAAGCACAAAATAGAAAAAAAAAATGCAATTTTAGCCCAGAATTTTCATCTTTTTTTCTGGTTCTTGGGACCAAAATTTCTTTTGATGATAACGTCCATCCTAAAGTGAGAGATGACTGGACTTGTCCTGCTAATTGATTTTTGAGACTGCTTCAGGCATATTCAAGGATTCATCCTCACTCAGGGAAAACTGGATAGAATCAGAGTTGATAGCCATTGTATCCACTGCAATGGAGGAGGCCGGATGGTGAAGTAATGGGTAGCTTACTCCCAGTCTCACCCCTGGCCTCGTCCCTACTTCTTACCTTGAACTACGAGCTCATCACCCAGGGCTCTTTTCTGAAGAATACATTCATAGCAGCTGAATTTATAAAAGACTGAGAAACAATTTACAAGGGCTGTGCCCGGCAGAATTTCTGATGCTGGTCAGCTACTCGAATACTTTCTCCGGTCCTATTTTAATATTTAAACTGCTTAAGTTGAATGCGTTTGTGTCAGTTTGTGGAGGTATAGTTCAGAAAATCTACCTCATCTCCACAGCCAAGTCTCACCAGATTGGATAAGGGCAGACACGTGGTGGTTTGGGACGCCCCTTCCTGTAGAATGGTCATAATCAGTGTTCTAAACTTTGACTATCTTGACCTAGACCAGTCAGATTTTCCTTCTCTTTAAGTAATGAGAACCAAGAGATGAGCAAGAAGATGTCATTCATCTTTGGAAAACCCAAGTTCAAGGGAGTTGAGGGGGCCATTTGGGGTCAGGTCCAAGGTAGGAGATAGCGGAACGTGGTGGAAAGACAGGAGAGAAGGGAGCATCTGTGCACAAAGAGAAAGGATGAGAGCTGGAGGGTGAGAGCTAGAGAGACAGAGATGGAACTCCAGGCAGAATGCCCTCAGCTCCTGCGCTCTGATGCCCTTATTTTCCATGTTCCTCACATCCCTGGTGCCGGTTTGTTATCTTTCTAACAACTCTCTGAGAGGCCACCAAAACCCATTCTGTCCTTCTCCCACAGAAGAATGCATGCTGCCCTGCAAAGCCAACCAGCGAGAGCCCCAGCTTTACTCCCAGCCACACATGGCTGTACGGCCAAGTTTCCACAAACGGATGTGAGCAGCAGGATGTATGCAGCACTCACGTCATCTCTGACTTAAAAGACAAACCACTAGCCCCAGCCATGCATTGAAGAAGCTGATATAGAAGCAAGACAGCTCTATCCAGCAGACCAGGGCCATCACCAAGGGAGCATCTGAGCAGTGGTCAAAAGAACGTAGAAAGACCACACAGGGCAAAGCCAGCCTGCCAGTCAGCACCTCTCATCTACTGACTAAAACCTGAGACAGAAATCAAAGTCTGTCTCATCAAGCTGTTGAATGTGGGAGAAGCTTGGTCTTTTCCTAACCAACACATATGTTGCCTTCTTTGAGTAAATTGCAGTGAGTTTCTATTCCCTGGAACCACAAACAAATGATAGCCCGAAAAGCTGTTTCCTGACTCTATACGAGCCTTCCTCTACAAATATTCCTGGGTGTCTACTGTGTGCAAATTACACAGAAAGAGAGACATCACGCTGAGGTGTTACCAAAACCACCTGAAGGCTAACGCCACCTTGGGAGTGCCAGTTGTCATTAGAATCTAAGCACCCGCCATGCCAGTGATTTTCAACCAGGGTGCTGTGGCACTCTAGTGTGCCATGAGAGGATCTTAAGTGTGCCTGGAAAAATTTTAAAGATAATTAAATTATTTTTGAAAGAAGTTCAAAGCACAGTAAGTATATTCCTTTTTTCCTTTTTTTTTTTTTTGGTACTCATTTTTTAGATCAATATAATTTAACTGTGCTGCAGAGATTTAACAAGTACAAGTGTACAGTAAGATAAAAAGGATTGAAAAACACTGGGCTACACCCTCCATTCTATAGTTGCTCCATCATCCAGCACAGACTCTAGCTTCTAGGAAGACTTCTCTTTCCATTTCTTTTTTTTTTTTTTTTTTTTTTTTTTTTTTGAGACGGAGCCTCAAGCTGTCCCCCTGGGTAGAGTGCCATGGCATCACAGCTCATAGCAACCTCCAACTCCTGGGCTCAAGCGAGTCTCCTGCCTCCGCCTCCCAAGTAGC
>CAUYQV010023851.1:0-30653 GCA_963574575.1 Galagoides demidoff | reverse complement strand
CTGTCATACTTTAAAGATCTGGAAAAACTAGTACTTCATTTTATATGGAATCAGAAAAAAACTCAGAACTGGAAATTATTTTTCTGAGTGAAGAAACTCAGAAAGGGAAACTGAAGTCTATATGTTGTCATTAATAAGTTGGAGCTAACAATGGGTTCACACAGGCACAAAGCAATATAAAGGATATTAAATACCAAGAAAGGGGGAGGCTGGCAGGCATAGTGTTTGATAAAAACTTACCTATTGGGTACAATGAACATTATTCTGGTTAAGGGAACATCAAATGCCATGACTTAAATGTTATACAGTGTATCTATATAACAAAAGCACTTATGCCTCCTAATTAATATTTTGAAATAAAAACAAAACAAAAAGATTAGAAATAAAAAAAATCTATAAATTATAAATCTATAGAAGAATTCTTGTCTTTGTTTTGCTTTGACTTTTTTCCATGTTTTCTTTAATGGAAACACATGACTTTTGTTTATAAAGTGTCATATATCAATGGAGCTCCATTGAGCCATCTGTTATAAAATAAACTAGTGTTGGTGAGATTGTGGAGAAAAGGAAACCATTGCACACTCTTGATGGGAGTACAAATTTGTATAGCTACTCTGAAAATCAATATAAAATTCTTCAAAAAAAATTAAAATACCACTACCACATAAGTAACAATCACACTTCTGGGTATATATGCAATGGAAATTAAATCAAGATCTTGAAAAGATATCTGCACTCCCATGTTTATTTCAGCATAATTCACAATAGCCAGGATGTGAAAACAACCTAAGTATCTAGTGATGGAAGAATGGATAAATAAAATGTTGAATACATACACACATGCACACACAGTGCATTATTAAGTCATAAAATAGAAATTCTACTATTTCAATGAACAAACATAAAAGAAGCTAATGGACATTATGCATTTATATGTGGAATTTTAAAAAGTATAACCTATACAAGTAAGAGTAGAATGGTGTTTGTCTTGGTTTGGGAGTTGGAAATGATAGGGAGATGTTAGCTGAAGGATACAAACTTTAATCTATAAGAGGAGTGAGTTCTGAGGATCAAACATACAGCATACTATTATGTTAGCAGTATGGCAATGTTTATTTAAAAGAGAATAAAACTTAAGTATTTGTACCACACACAATAAAATGGTAATCATGTGAAGTGACAAATGTCTTAATTAACTAGATACTGGCAGACATTTTATAATATATATGTACAGTAAATCATCATGTCTGCCACCTTAAATATTACAATTTTTATTTGTCAATCTTACCAAAATAATATTGAGGTAGAATGCATGATGGCTCAAATAAGCAACTAAAAACCCACTCAAAACCAAACATAAAAATACCAAATAATAAAATAACTATTTTGGTTTAAGCCAGATGTGAGAAAGAGCCTTTGGCAGAAATACTTGCACTACCTTCACCTTATAACTTTCCTGTAGCAATCTCTCTCTTACATCAGCCTCTAGTCCAGGGCACCCTAGAGAACAGTTTGGAAACCATTGTTTTAAGTAGAGAAACTTTGTTCTTATTTAGATAAAGGAATTGCATGCAGCCAGAGAGGGAAGATGCTTTGCCCAAAGTTGCATAGCAATTTAGGGACAAAGCACAGATTCACATATAATTTTGTATGACCCACAAATATAATGTTTATACCCTTATCTGCACAATTCACAAAGTCACACTTCTGTCACAGAACTGTGGGATTGAATGAGGTCCTTAGATTTCATTGCTTCTAATATCCCTGTTAGGGCAAAAATTTGCTTGCAACTTCTTTGGGAAATAATCAGCTAGCCTTTATTTGCGCTCCTATAGTATAAAAAGACTCTTTTTTTTCCTCAAAAGTTTGAACTATAACATAGTTCTGTCATAGATTCCACAAATTTTTATGATATTTGTTTTGTTTTTTGGAGACACTAGAGATATAATCAATATAGATGAGAGAAAGAAACAAAAATAATCCATTATAATGCAATGAGATTGTATGGTATTATAATCCCAGAAAAAAAGAAATACTTCATGGACATGAGAATAAAACAGGAATTTTATTAAAATCCATTACAATATTTGATAAGTATTTCAAAGGATGTGTAGATGTTCAGGTGGAAATGGGGTAAGTAGGAGGCATTTTGTGTGAAGAAAACAGCAAGTTCATAGTTGCACCATAAAATAGCAAGTATTACTAAGAACCTAAAAAATGGCAATAGGGAGAGAGGGCTTTTGGAGGAGTGCTTGAAGAGTTAATGCAAGCAGTATGACCTTGGAAAGTTAGCCTGGGGTCAAATTCTACGCAATGTGGCTATTGAACTAAGTAATTTAGACTATATTCTGAAGGTAGGAGAATTGGATTTCAACAGTACTACTTCTGTGCAGTTTTCACTAACAGTTTCAACTTTGTCGCCTCCATTCAAGCTGTGAAAATCTTTCAGAAGTCCAAAGTCAAGGCTACATTCTCCTTGAATTTTCTCCAAGATAAGCACACTCTGTGCCTCCAAGGATTCTTCATAGTGTTTGGTTTCCAGCTCTTTAGCCAGTCTGCAAGTGATCAAGGCTGTCTGTGTTCTTCCTAATGCACAAGGGCAGAGGTTAAACAGTCCCCTGAGGAAGGAGAATTAATCTAATTAATGATCTACTTTCCTACTTAAGACTAGCCCAAGTAACAACCTGCACTTGAAAAGTTCTTTACCACCAGTTTACAGAAGAGAAAACTAACTTACTAATTAATAGGTTAAAACTCTTACCCAAGGTCACAAACCAGTTAGGCACGAGACCAGGATTTGAAATTAGTCATCATGGCGGGGTGGGAGCTCCTTCAGACAAAAGCAGGGTCTCTGCCCAGGCCAGACTCCATTCTGCCTCCACCTTTTATCCCCCCAAACTTAAAGGGCTCTTGGCAGTCCCCAGATACACCAGGGTCCTCGTACAGTTAACTGCAGGCTGGAATTGTCTGCACACTGGGGCTGTGTGCAGGGCAGCGAAGGGGGGGCCCAGTAGCCCAGCCTGCTGCACTGGGTGTGACTATCCCACCCACAGCTGTCACAGCTTGGGACAATCAGCCCTTTGAAGTGTCATAGTTTGTCTTCTTATTCACTTTACCGCCTTTCATACTTCTATGATGGTATACTTCATACTTTACTGCAAGTGTTTCCATATCTTATAACCTACATAGGTCTAAGAACTATACAAAAGCAGAGACTATTTATGATTCAGTTCTGTATCTGTACCTCTAATCGAGGAAATGCTCAGAAAATATTTGGTGACTCAAAATACTGTGGAAGGAAATTTTCAAGTGGTCTAGTTTTAGCTTTCTTCTCCAGGTTCATTGGGTCATGGCAATCACCATTCCCTTTAATAATTGCAACCCCTTTGCTGCTTCTTGTCACCACTGCTGTCACCACCCAATAAGCTCCACACGAGCATTTGCTCTTTGGGTGAACAGTACAATGGACACAATGTAGAACTTCTAACTTTGCTACCTTAATGGAAGGATTTTATTTTTCCTTTTAATTCTTCAATTGCTAAAATACTGCACACTCAAAGGTAAGACTACTTAAAAAAGTATCAGGGTTCTGACATATAGTTTCTCTTGTTAATGTTCCTTTCATCCTCAAGCTCAGGATGATTAAACATAACAAGAGGCCATTAAATTGGTAAATGTGAATGGATGAGATTCTGTGGCTGGGATAATGGAAGGCTGTCTCTCATTAACCCCCTCACTCAAATGTGTTTTCATACATGCTTCTATGAATTACTTTGAGTGAGCTTCATTCTAGGTGGTAGGGACGCAAAACATCTAGGAGAGGACATTTGACAGGAATGTTATGGCCAGGGAGGGAGGAAGGGAAAGCTTTGACATTATTCCGTGCCTTAGTCACAGAGGAAAGCCAGCACATTTGTCCCATAGAGAAAAGTATCAGAATCCACCTAAATTTAGATCTCTTCATATTGTCCCTATAGCTGGAGTTTGTTATCTCCTTGTATTATATATGCAGCCTTAAATGGGCATCCAACACCAGTCTTGACCTAGAGCATGAGAGACTGAAATAGCCCCTGTTCTAACCACTAGGACATGCCATTAACTGCTGTCAACCTCTTTGCTTCTTGTCTGGCCTTCCTCTCTTATCTCTGTCAGTGTGTGTTTCCCACCCTAAAGTCAGCCTCAGATTACTGTCACAGAACTGAGAATCTGCCCCCTGATGACAACAGTCAGCCCAGATTTACAAATATCACCAAATTCTTGTTGCCACTTAAGTATGTTCCCTTCACCCACCTATCAGGATAACTACTATTGCATGCAAGGCATTTAATTCCCATCTGTCTCAAGTGTGAATCCCAGTCCCAGGAGAAATATCACCCTTGGTTGTAACAAGACATGAGAAGGCTTATGACCTATTGGTATTAGGAAATCTGTGTGCTATCAAAGCCATAAAGCAAGAATCCCTGGAGACAAATTTATTTTATGTCTCAGATTAAGCAATTGGGCAGGTGTGGGTAGGTGGATTGGTTGTGAAAGGGCATGCAGAGCTGAGTTCCTAGAATTCGGGGGCAATTGTCTATATTCCTCCTTTCCTTTCCCCAGTCTAGGATGGGATGTGGAAGGCTACAGTCCCTGCCAGACCCACCTGTCAGGAATTCTGGGCTATCTCCTCAGATGGAATTTTGAGGAAGCTGAAGCTAAAATGGTATAGTAGAAAAAGAAGAGGTAAGGGTATAGCAGAAACAGTCCTTCATGGAAAACTAGTAGATGTTCATACAGATCTGTAAGCATCCTGAAATATGTCTATAATTCACACTGGACTGTATGAAGGCAAGGGTCATGTCTAGTTCAATGGCAGGAACCAATTAGGTATGTAACAAACAGTAATTGGTTGTGTAAATGAACAGATGGAATTACTTTACTTCCTTTAAATCAAATGAAACAGTGCATCAATTTGTGCTGGCAATTCAAGCTCAGTTATGACTTGGTATCATTCTAGGTGGTACAAAATATAAATAAATTCCTCAAGTCCTTGGTCTACATTAGTTATAGCTGAAGTATCTATTGTTCCAGCTCATATGTTCCATTCTGGTCTGCTGCTTCTGTAATTTCAACACAGTGCCAGGAGTAGAAGAAACTTTACTGAAGGTAAAAATCCAGTTTCTGCCACTCCAAAGTGTTAACCACTCAGGAAAATAACCAAATGTCATCTTTCGCTGGGAGAATTTTCTCCTCTCTCACCCAAGCTCCCTCCTCTCCCCCCAAACATAACACATATCTTCCCTTTTCATTACAGCAGGGCCTATCAACATTTTTAACTTTTTATGTTGAAATAATTATAAATTCAGAGAAAGTTATATATAAATACAAAGAGGCCCTGTATACTATTTCTCCAGTGATTAAATTTTATATAAGTAAAGTATGATATCAGAACCAGGAAGTTGATTGACCAAAGTCAAGATATAAAACTTTCCTATAACCACAAAAATTTCCCACATGGTACCCTTTTATATTCACCCCTGCCTAACTATCCCTAATACCTGGACACAAATAATCTCTTCTTCATCTCTGTAATATTGTCATTTCAAGAGAATAAGAAGCATCCAAGTTGCTGTTTGTATCAATAATCCATTTCTTTTTATTGCTGTATAACATTCCATACCACAGTTTATTTAACCACTCAGTTATTATAGGACTTTTTGCTTCTTTATGTTTTTGAAATATTACAAATAAAGCTGATATAAAATATTATCCATATTTTCATGTGGATATAAATTTTCATTTCTCTAAGATAAATGCCTAAGACTAAAATTGTTGAGTCATGTGGTAATTGCACTTTCAGTTTTGTAAGAAGCTTACAATATATTTTCCAGAGTGGCTGCATCATTTTACATTGCTAACACCAGGGAATGAGCAGTTCAACTGGTCTGCATCCCTGACAGAATTTGACATCATCACTTTAAATTTTTTTTTTTTACTCTTCTAATAGATGTATCATCATATCCCATTATGTTTTTAATTTACATTTTCCTAGTGGTTAATGATATCAAATATATTTTCATGTGTTTACTTACCATCTATACAACTTCAGTGAAATGTCTCTTCATGATTTTTTATCATTTTCTAACTAGATTGGTTTATTTTTATTATCTTTTTATTTTTTAACTGTTGGATTTTGAAAGCTGTTTTATGTATTCTGGGTTTGAGTCTTCTGTTAGATGTGTTGGTTTGCATATATTTTATCACAATATAATAACCTTGATTATTACTAACAAGACCTTTAAGAGAAAGGTTTTTGAATTTTGATGAAGTCTAATTTATTTATTTATTTTATGAACTATGCTTTCATTGTCAACCTAAGAATTCTTTGCCTGAAGATTCAAACAATTTTCTCACATTCTTTAGTTTTAAAATTTCATAAGTTACTTTTTACATTTAAATCCATGACCTATTTAGAGTTAATTTTTATATAAGGTATAAGGTTTAAGTCAAAGCATTGGTTTGTTTGTTGGTTTCTTAGGCTGTGAATATCAAAGTGCTCCACTATCATCTTACTCAAAGCTATCCTTCCTCCATTGGATTGCTTTTGCAACTTTGTGTGAAAACAGTTGAGAATATTTGTTTGAGTCTATTTCTGGGTTCTTTACTCCGTTGCATTTATTTATAGAATATGTTTATCCCTCTGCAAATATCGTATAGTCCTTATTACTGTAGTTACATAGTAATCTTTAACATTGGATACATTTATTCCTCTCATTTTATTCTTCATCAAAATTATTATGACTATTCTAATTCTTTCACATTACCATATAATTTTAGAATAATTTTGTTCAATTATATAAAAAAACTATATTGTATGTATATATTTTGTCGAATTCATACATACATTTTGTTAGCATTAACATCTTTACAGTACTGAATCTTTTAATCTATGAATACAGAATTTATTTCCATATATTTAGATGTGAATTTATTTCTTTCATAGAAATTTTGTAGTTTCAACATACGAGGTCTATATATGCTTTTTTAGATTTATACTCAAGTATTTCATTTTTTGAGATGCTATAGATAGTATTGTTGTTTTAATTTTATTTTCCCCATATTATTGTATATAGAAACATTGTCATATGTTAATCTTGTACCTGTTACCTTGCTAAACTCATTATTAGTTTTGGAATTTTTTATTAGTTGCAGGGGGATTTGCTACATAGGCATGTCATCTGCAAATAGGGATTTTTTTTTAGGTCTATATTCCTTTTAAATTCCTGCCTTATTATGCTGGCTACAACTTCTTTTTTTTGTTTTTTGTTTTTTGTTTTTAACTAGGGCTGGGTTTGAACCCACTGCCTCCAGCATATGGGAACACGGTGCCCTACTCCTTTGAGCCACAGGCACCACCCCATACAACTTCTAATAAGATGTTCAATGGCAACACTGAAAGCAGAATTCTTCCCTTGTTCCTAATCTTAGGGGGAAAGCATTTATTCTTTCACCATTAAAAATGTTACCTGTGGGTTCTTAACAAATTGAGAAAGATCCCTTTAATTTATAGTTTTCTCAAAATTTTTATCATGACTGATAAAAAATTTTGTCAAATTTGTTTTCTGTATCAACTGATATGATCATGATATTTGTTTTATTTAATATGTTAATATGGTGGATTACATTGATTGATTTTTTAATGTTGTAATAGCCTTGCATCACTGGAATGCGCATCATGTTGGTCATGGTGAGAATTATTTTTATAAGATATATTAGAATATATTATATATGTTGTATATGTATTATATAACACATATAATATAAATAGTAATAAAATAAATTTTATTTGCTTTTGTTGTGTTGAAAATTTTTATGTTTATATTCACAAGTGATATTTGTTGTTAGTGTTTTTTCAGCAAAATTTCAGAAGACCAATATAGAACAACCAATTCTATTTCTATGCATTAAAATAAACAATCTAAAACTGAAATTAATAAAATAATTCTATTTACAATAATATGAACAAAATAAAATATTCTCCTTGCTGCAGACTTTGGGGGTAATCTCCTTCTCAAATTTTTCCCAACATTTTAATAGCAACTTTCCAGGGCTTTTGCATGTCTTTCCCAATGCCTTCTTACATGTCTTTCCAAGGAGGCTCAGAAAGACTTTATTGGAATAAGATTACTAATGTGCTCTTTTTACATGAGTTCATAAATTTTTACTCCTTCATCCTTAACCCTTTTCACCTCTATACACACACTGCATAGGAAAGCCTCTATAAACTTGCCTTTCATAGGAGATGCTGTACTATTTGTTATACTTTTCATAAATGAAGCACTTCTGTAGAAGATTCAAGAACTATGTCAAGTTGGGGAGTGCAGGGGGAAAGGGGAAAACTAACTATCTAAAGGCACTCAACAGCTGTATTTTTTCACCTTAGTATCAAATTGACCCATTTATAAAAGGGTTGGAGTGGCTGGTATAGCTTAGAGAAGACTGGGAGCTCATTAATTTGCCTTCAGAAGACCTATCATCAGAAGAAAATAGATGAACATGCAGGAAAGAAGCATAAAATTTAGCATCATCAACACCTCCATCATACAGAGTAGAAGTAAAATCAGGGGTTCTCAAACTTTTTAAACAGGGGACCAGTTCACTGTCCCTCAGACTGTTGGAGCACCGGACTGCAGCCCGGGGAACTAGTTGGCTGTAAGCAGGACAGGCAGCAGTGGCAAAAACACCCAGCGAGCCAGATAAATGTCCTAGGCAGGCTGCATGTGGCCCACGGGCCATAGTTTGAGGATGCCTGAGTAAAATCTTCACTAAGAACAGTATCAGAATTGTTATTGAGAAATATCCTTAAGATTTCTAATTAAGAGTCTTTGATATGGTGCTAAAAGTTCAGATTTAGCTCATGCCTCTCTATTTTGGGGATCAGTTTGCAATTAATGCAATAGTCTGACTGAGATTTTGAACATGGTCTCTCCAAGAAACACAGGAGGGTTGAGGTCTTATTCTCAATGCCCAGAGATTGGATCACTAGAAGGAACTCTCAAGTCACCATTAACTAAATATTTTTATGATTCTGGGAGAAAACTTTGAGTGTTGAGCAGGAGATACTTTGTGGCCAAGAAACAAATAACTCATAGGATAACATATTTCAGGAGTCATCAATGTAGTATTATGAAACTACAAGCTAAGTATGCTTCAACTACCGGAGGTTCCTAAGAACTATGTGAAAGCACAATTAGGCCACCAAGCCATCAAACTAGTCTAAACTCCCTCTATATCACTGATAGATCCCAAATGTGATGAAACCAAATTGTTCTAACTCCTTGCCATTCACCCTAGACTGAGCTTTACTGAAGAAATAAGGAAATGAAGATTGGACAATAGCTAGCCTGATCACTCTTTCATCAGGCTGGTTCATACGCTGCTTCAAGCAATTACTAGAATTGGAGGTTTGGATGCGATAATCACATTTGTCTTGTTCTGTCTATTTCCTAGAATGAACACTACATAAATATTTGTTGGATGAATTGATAGATAAATAAATTAATAAATAAATAGATGGATAGATGAATGAGTGAATGGTCTGCTTGGAAAAGAAGAGCTAAGGAATTGGGACACAAGTTTCAGTTCTGCTATTAACTAAAATGTGGTTCTGAACAAGTTATTTTTCTCTGATGCACAATCTTTGCATATACCATAAGATTATCTCAAAAGGTCTTGACAACTCAATTCTTTCTTGATTTTTTTATTTTTTAGTTTTTGGCTGAGGAAGGGTTTGAGCCCACCACCTCTGGTATATGGGGCCAGCGCCCTACTCGTTTGAGCCACAAGTATCACTCAATTCCTTCTTGATTTTTATGATCACTAAGCATGCTACTTACTAGCCTGATTTAGAAATTTATCAGTGGATTCTCTCCTTCCATCTACTCAAAATTTGATTCCATTTTTTAAATTACATTCTAAATAAGTTGTTAAAAATGCATAACATAACTGATGAAAATATAAAATAGAAGTGTTTAGAATAAAATTCAGGACAGTGGTTACCTTTGTAAGAGAAGACTATTATTAGGAAGAAATATAAGTGTCCTTTGGGAATGTTCTATTTCTTTGTCTAGTAAGGTGGCTGCTTAAACTAATGGATTAAACTATGTATTTATGTTTTGTAACTCTTATCTATGTGATTTATTCACAATAAAAAGTTAAAATTTATTGTTTCTAAAATTAGAAAAGAAGATATATAAACACAAATATTATGTTCCAGGCAAAATTTCAATACATTTGAGATGCCAATGTGTTACTATGGGTGGATGGATAACCTCACTTTTATGCAAATATCATAATAAATAAATAGTTTCTGCATATTTGAAACTTTCTATAACTGTAACATTGATTTGGAAAGTTGAATCTCTATATTTGGCTTTTTTATAAACTCAGACTTGTGCACGTGTGCTCTATCCATTTATCCACTACTAAAAAGTTTTTATATGGACTTTTCATAAAATTGTGCAACCAAACATGTATCTGAACCTGTTATAGGTCTATTAAAAACATTTTTGCTTGTCAAAATAGCTTCATTTTTCACTTTGATTGGCTTTATAATATGTTAATTATATTCACTGAAGTGTGACGCTTTTCAAACATAAGTAATATCACATCAGTTCTGTTTAAAATCCACCAAAGACCATCTTATTGAAAGAAAAAAAATCTTTACTGTGACCTACAAACATGTTCCCCTTCTATGTCCTCTCTGATCTCCTTTCTACAACTTTCTTCCTCACTCCCTCTACTCCAATCACAGTAGTTTCCTAGATAGTCCTAGAAGGCAAGACGTACGTTTTCACCTCAGAGACTCCAAAATGACTACTTCCTTCTGGTATGTTCTTTCAGATATCTGCTTCTTATCCCTTTCAAGGTTTTTCCCCCAAAATATTTCCTTCTTAGATAGGCCATCTATGATAATGTTTTTAAAAATGTTGCCAACTTCAAGTGTTCAACATTCTCCATTCCTTCTTATTTTTCCATAGCATTTCTATCCATTTGAAATGTGATCTATTTCACTGTCTTTTTCTCTTTACTCGAATATGAGTTCTATAAGAACATGGGATTTTTGTCTGTCTTGTTCACTACTGTATACCTAACACCTAGAATAATGTCTGGTACACAGTAGGTGCTCAGTACACACTTGCTGAACAAATTAATCAAAAAGCTAATAAAATGCATTAAAAACTAATAAAATACTACTTGATCCTACATATAGTAAGATTCTAAATGATACTTTATTTCAACATAAATAAGCCTTCTAAATATACTTAAAAGTCTATTGCTCAAGTCTCAAATTTTCATATTAAGATGAGGAAAGACCCAGCAGGGACAAGTCTCAAAGTTACCATAATAAATTAACCAGCCTTGTTTTCTGTCTTTTAAAAGCCTAAAATATATTTAATTTATACAAGATTAGTTTCTATATCCTATATGAAGAGGAAACAGGGAGTCCTGGGTCTCCAAGAAGAGGACAAGTTGACCCAGATCAGGATCAAAAAGCAAGTAAGATGCTTCAGAAACTGGGGCAAAATAAACAGCAAGTTCTCCAGGAAAGAATTTGGCGTAACACTGCAGGATGATAGGTTGAGGATTTAGCAAAACATTTATGTGAGAAGTTGGCAGCCAAGGTAATCCTATAGATACTGCATAGGTATTCTCATTTGAGAAGGCTCTCAGTCAGCAGCAATACATGACCAGCTTAAGGGGAGCTACAACTGGGACTTGCCTCCAATTCTTCTCTGACAATATGCTGACATCCATGGTTTCTAGAGCACTTCCATACTGTCTTGATATAACCAAGAACTCACAAACCTAAAGATTTAGAAAGGATCGTCTAATATTATTTAGTCTAATAACCTTATTTGGTGAAAGATGGGCTGTGTCCCAGCAGATTAAAAAAAAAATGACTTGTCCCAAACTCATTCATCTAAGAAAATGCAGTCCTATGACTAAGGTCATATCTAGTCTCTTGTTTCTCCAACATCACCTCTTTCCACTAGTATCACAGAAACTCAAAGATAGAAAAGACTAGATAATCCAGTCCAACTTCTCCATGCCCATTTGGTTTGAATCACCATGAAGGAAAGATTTTACCTCTCTGTGGATATCTCCAGTGATATTACATTCCAAGGTAACCCATTTCTTCCATGTATAGCCGTAAAAGTTTGAAAAACTTATTATTTACCTTTATAATGAATAAAAACATTTGTATGGCTTCCACTCAAAAGTTTCCATTCTATCCCTGGGCACTATTTTTTTCCTAAGATAGTTCTTCAGAGTTAGCAGTAACCAGTCATCCCTCACAAGTATTCTCTGATTCAAAGTAGCTCTATCTTTTTAATGATTTTTTTGACACTTAGGTTCCATGTTTCCTGCCCCCCCAGAGTGATTATCCTCTTCTGGATATACTCCTCTTTTCCTGATGTTACCTTTAAAGCAGAGGGTTATCATAAAACTGGGCATACTCTTAAAAGGGAGGTTGATCAGGGAAGAGGGATTCTTCTTTCCATGTATATTCTGTGTGTTTAGTAATGCAGTTCAAGATCATCTTTGCTATGAAGGGAGTCAAAATTCACTGCACCTGATCACCTAGAATCCCTGTATCTTTCACAGGTATGTGGCTGACTTCTAGTTTACAGTTGGACAAAAAAAGGAGTTTAGAAGTTATCAGTCCCATTAACAACAGAAAAAAAGATAAACAAGTTATTATCAGATTCATCAGATAATTGAAGGCATGATGGAAACACTGCACCCTAAAATTGAGAGACAGACAGGATACAGGGAATCAGAACTCATCAGAGGATAGGAGCACAATCATCCATGAGAACCAATACCTAGATAAGAAAATATAATTTGTAAATGATTAATTCCTGGAAACTCATGAGGACAAGCTTAAAAGTTAAAAATTCCAAGGCTCCTAGTCCTAAGGAGCCTCAAAATTTTCATGAGCTCTATTAGGTTATCACAGGGTAAATCTGTGAAAAATCTCCTCATGCTTCTAGGAGGAGAATGCGTAAAAGTAGCCATTTTGAAAAAAAATAAAGTATTCTGTTCTTCTGAACTTGCCCTCAATGCAAACTACTTTACTAAAACCTAACTGAACTATAGGAAAGGAAATGCCCAATTCCAGCATTCTCTGTCCTTCTATCTGTATGAAGAAGAACTACCCAACTCCATCTCTCTGTAGACTTACTTACTGGGACAGGGAAATATTCCCATCTAGCCTTATTTTTTTACTTCAGGGAAAAGGGGACTGGTAAGCACTGGTGAATGGCTTGGCCCAGGAACACAAATTTACTAAATCTTCAAATTATTCTTATAGGACTGTAGAATGCTTTCTCTTCTTCTATACTTTTCTTTTTTTGTTGTTGTTGTCTAAAATCTATCTTTTTTTCTTTTTTTTATTAGATCATAATTGTGTACATTAATTCTATCATAGGATACAGTGTGTTGCTTCCATATACAGTTTGGAAAACTCTCTTCCAACTGGCTAAAATAGCTGTCATGTCTTTCTCATAATTGTTGTGTTAAGACATTTATATTTGACCTTTAGACAAATTCACATGTACACTGATAGGATAAATCATAGGTGTGATCCCCACAATATCATTCTCTTCACTCATCCTCCCCCCCCTTCCCTGTAGTCTTGGACTCCATTTGTATTATAGCTTTCCTAAGATAGCTAACAATTAGTTTCATAATAGTGTTGAGTACATTGGATACTTTTTCTGGGAACACTACTACACTGCTGGTGGGAATGCAAACTAATACGTCCCTTTTGGAAAATCATATGGAGAATACTCAGAGATCTAAATATACATCTACCATTTGATCCTGTAATTCCTCTGTTAGGTATATATCAAGAAGACCAAAAATCACGCTATAATACAGATATCTGTACCAGAATGTTCATTGCAGCTCAATTCACAATTGCTAGGTCAAGGAAGAAGCCCAAGTGCCCATCGACCCACGAATGGATCAATAAATTGTGGTATGTGTACACCATGGAATACTATACAGCCACAAAGAAAGATGGACACTTTGCCTCCTTCATGTTTACATGGATGGAGCTGGAAAATGTCCGCCTTGGCAAAGTTTCTTCTATACTTTTCCAACATATGGATAGGGCTTCCGTATTAATAATGGAGGCTTACAAGTTAAAGAACTGCCTGTCTCAGACCTTATTTAAGAGCATAACTTTATGCAAACTCAAAGGCAACAGGGGTCAAAACAAGAATATCGAAGGATATTTTATCTTCTGATACCTATAGTTAATGTAAGTAGTAAAAACAATTTATAGCTTACCAGATAAATGTAAAATCTCACACCAAAGGTCTATTCACATTAATTACATTTACTCAGTAAATCATGTCCAATTTTCAATAAAAATAAGATATACTAAAAGCTAAAAAATACAGTTTGAAGAGACAGAACAAGCTCCAGTACTTAATTCATTTATATATGACAGAGATGTTGGAATTATGAAACAGGGAATATAGAACAATCATGATTAAATGCTATAAGTACCAAAGGAAAAAGTAGACAACACATAAGAACAGATGAGTAAGGAGAGATGTGATTTCTGAGAAAGAATGAAAAGGAGATACTATAAATCAAAACACTGTAACAAAATAAAAAAAAACACTTTGGAGGGATCATTAATAGACTAGATGTAGCTGAAAAAAGAAGAAGTTTTCTGGAAGAAATGTCAATAAAAACTTCTAAAACATAAATGCATAGAGGAAAAAGAATGAAAATGATATAACAGAATACTCAAGAATTATGTGACAATTGCAAAAGGTATAACATATACATAATGGAAATACTATAAGAAACAGATAAAAGAGCAGAGGAAATACGTAAAATAAAAATGCCAAAGAATGCACAATAGAATCAAGATGGCAGACGAGTAGCAGCTTAGGTGTAACCAGGCACAGTGAGAATGGGGAGAGAAGACTCCAGGCATCTCTGGACCATAGGTTTTGCCCAGAGGCTGTCTTCTGGTGACCCAAGAAGTCAGCAAGAGACTTCTGGATCCCACAAGGAGGATGGAAGTGGTGGAAAACCAGCAAGTAGTGGGTGCCAGTTTGGTCAGTGGGAGGCTGCCTGCAGCTGTACCTATACCAACAGCGAGACTGCAAGAGGGAAGAGCCTTGCCTGGGGGCTGTTTTGGTTTTTCTGGACTTGGGGACTCCATTGAACTGCTTTGGGAGACCTTGGGCCAGTGTGCAGATGACTGGGCACTGTCTGGGGCCCTGGACTGAGCCTCTGAGCTGATAAGGAGCTAATGCTGTTCAACTGTGGGCTGTCCTCACAGTAACTGTGGGGGAGCTGCCCTTGCATATTGCAGTGTGAGGAGCTGCCCTTGCATATTGCAGTGTGAGGATTGGCCGGGATGCCTTGGGAGAGAAATCTAGTGACTGAGCTGCCCAAAGGTTGGGACTGAGATGCTGGGGAAGTGCGGAGATCCAAGTGTTTGGCAGATTAATAGCCTTGGCCCTCAGGGGCATTGAGGGAAACTGTATTTGGTGCACTAGATAAGAAGGCAGCCATGCCAGGAGAGATCCAAGGGATAAGTGCTTTCTTTGGAAAGCTTCTGCTTGGCCAATGTTCATGGTCTGGAGTGTCTTTTAAGTGGACTGAGGAAACATTTGGGCTCCTAAGCCTGCTGGGTCTGTGAAATCAGCTGAGGCCTCTAGTCTCCATTTTGCACAGCTGTATCAACATTGAAATTAACTTTTCATTCTTCAGAAGATCACCTGTTGCCTGGATAATATTTACCAAGATATATATACTGTTTGGTTTGGGGTTTGGGGGTTTTTGTTTTTTCTTAATTTCAACTTTTTTTTTGAAATTTTTCTTTTTTTTTTCATTATTCTAATTTAAATGCAATCTTCCATTTTTACCTTCTTTAATAATTAGAATTGCATTTTTTGCCAGTGTTTCTGCCCCTATTATTTGTTTTCTTACCCCCATTTTTATCCTATTAGGGTTTTTGCTTGTTTGTTGTGGTTTGATTTATAGTATTTTTGTCTTTCCTCTCTACCTGGTGGAGGTGGTGTACTGTGTCTGAGCCAGCTGGCAAAGAGTTATTGACCTCAAGGGAATAACCCAACACAAAACCCACAGAGGTTGGGAGTCTATAAGGCTGGTTAACAGTACTTTCTATACACCTATATTACTCCTATTTCTTTCTTTTGGTGCCTTTCTTCTTTTTGTCAATACTTCCTTTTACTCACCAGAAGTGAAAGGAAAATTAGGTTAAGGAAACAGATACAAGAAAGCACTCATGAAGAAGAATCAGCAGAAAAATCCTGGCAACATGAAATGCCAGTCCAGAGTAATTCCTTCTAGGGATCACAAAGTAGCTACAGCAGAGGATTCCTCCTATAAAGAAATGTTAGAAATGAAAGAAGGGGAATTTAGAATACATATGAGGAAAATAATGAAGGAAATTGCTGAGAAAGGGGAAATAATAAAAAAAAATGAAATAAATCCCTGAGAAAGTGGATAATAACCAAAAGGAAATTCAAAAACAGAATCAAATAAGAGATTAATGATACGAAGAATACAGAAAGGATATAGCAGAGCTGAAGGAACTGAAGCAGTCAATTAGGGAAATCAAAGATTCAATAGAAAGTATCAACAACAGATTAGATCATGCTGAAGTAAGAATCTCAGAGGTAGAGGATAAAGCTCTCAAGATAACCAAGATAGTTAAGGTGGCTAAAAAGAAGAGAGACAAAGTAGAACGTTCACTAATAGAATTGTGGGACTCTATGAAGCATTCAAACATATGATTTATAGGTATCCCAGAAGGGGAAGAAGAATGCCCCAGAGGAATGAAAGCCATTCTAGAGAATATTATAAATGAAAATTTCCCAAATATCACTCAAGATTATGTCATACTTATTTCAAGGTACATCAGTCCCCTAGTCACCTCACCTCAAATAGTCCTTCTCCAAGGCATATTGTGATGAATATATCTAAAGTCAAGAAAAAAGAAAAGATTTTTCAGGCTGCCAAGAGTAAGTACCAACTGACCTACAGGGGCAAACCTATTAGGGTGACCATGGACTTATCTAATTAAACTTTTCAAGCTAGAAGACAAAGGCAATCTATATTTAATCTACTTAAAAAGAACAATTTCCAGCCCAGAATTCTATATCCCACTAAGCTAAGCTTTAAAATTGACCGGAGAAAACAAATCTTTTGTTGATATGCAAACACTGAGGAAATTTGCCACAGGAAGACCAGCTTTAAAGTAAATATTTCAACCTTTCCTACACACTGACCATTACAATGAACCTTCAGAAAAGTAAAGAGCCAGAAATTAAAGGAAAGAATCTAGTTTCCACAATGATAGAAAAGACAAAACTAAGCAATGGACTTTTACAAAATGAGATGACTAGAATGTGACCACACTTGTCAATTATTTAAATAAATGTCAATGGCTTAAATTCCCCACTGAAGAGGCATAGATTGGCTGATTTGATTAAAAAACACAAGTTACTATTTGCTGTCTGCTGGAAACACACCTCACATGGAAAGACAAAATAAACTCAGAGTTAAGGGTTGGAAATTAATTTTTCAGGCAAATGGAAGTCAGAAGAAAAGAGGGGTTGCAATCTTATTTTCAGATACATGTGGATTTAAAGCAACTAAAGTTACAAAAGACAATGATGGTCACTTCAAATTGGTCAGGGGAAAAATACAACAAGAAGACATTTCAATTCTAAATATTTATGCACCCAATTTAAATGCTCCTAGATTCTTGAAACAGACCCTGGTTATTCTGAGCAATACAATATCCTATAACACCATAATAACAGGGGACTTTAACACCCCTCTCTCAGAGCTGGATAGATCCTCTAAACAGAAATTAAACAAAGATTTAGAGATTTAAATGAGATTCTAGAACAACTGTGCTTGATAGACATATATAGAATACCCATTCCAAAGATAAAGAATGTACATTCTTATCATCGTCCCATAGAACATTTTCCAAAATCGATCATACACTAGGACATAAAGCAAACCTCAACAAAATGAAAGAATTGAAATTGGATGGCACCTGTGGCTCAGTGAGTTGGGCACCAGCCCCATATACTGAGGGTGGTGGGTTCAAACCCTGCGCTTGCAGAACTGCAACAAAAAAATAACCAGGCATTGTGGTGGGTACCTGTAATCCCAGCTACTCAGGAGGCTGAGGAAAGAGAATTGCCTACCCCAGGACTTGGAGGTTACTGTGAGCTGTGAAGCCATAGCACTCCACTGAGGGCAATGAGATGAGACTCTGTCTCAAAAAAAAAAAAAAACCCAAAAAAACAACAAAGAATTGAAATTCTACCTTGCATCTTTTCAGATCACAAGGCACTAAAAGTGGAACTCATAGAATGTGATGGATAGTATTCTGTCCTTTTCTATATTTTGGAAAAGGTTAAGTAGTATAGGTAGTATTTCCCCTTTAAAGGTTCGGTAGAATTCTGACGTGAAGCCATCTGGTCCTGGGCTTTTCTTTTTAGGGAGATTTTGTATAGTCGATGCTATTTCAGACATTGATATAGGCCTGTTCAACATTTCCAATTCCTTCTGGCTAAGTCTTGGAAGGTGGTGTGCTTCCAAGTATTGGTCAATTCCTTCAGATTTTCGTATTTCTGAGAATAAAGTTTCTTGTAATACTCATTAAGGATTGTTTGAATTTCTAAGGGGTCTGTTGTTATTTTGTCATTACCATTTCTGATTGATGAAATTAGCAATTTTACGCTTTATTCTTGGTTAGGTTGTCCAAAGGTTTATCTATCTTATCAACCTTTTCAAAAAAACATTTTTTTAATTTATTGATCAGTTGTATAATCCTTTTGTTTTCAATTTCACTTAATTCTGCTCTAATTTTGGTTATTTCTTTTCTTCTGCTGGTTTTGGGATTGGATTATTCTTCCTTTTCCAGTTGCTGGAGATGTCCCATTAAGTTGTTAACTTCCTCTCTTTTCATTTTCTTGAGGAAGGCTCACAGTGCTATAAATTTCCCTCTTAGGATTGCCTTTGTGGTGTCCCAGAGGTTTTGGTAACTCATGTCTTCAAACATCCCCTTGATCCCCAAACCAGGAAAAGACCTAACAAAAAAAGAAAATTACAGACCTATATCACTAACAAATACTGATGCAAAAATATTCAACAAGATCCTAACAAACAAAATCCAGCAACACATCAAACAAATTATACACCATGACGAAGTGGGTTTTATCCCAGGAACTCAAGGATGTTTCAACATACATAAATCTATAAATGTAATTCAACACATAAACAAATTAAAAAACAAAGACCATATGATTCTCTCACTTCATGCAGAAAAAGCTTTTGATAATATCCAGTATCCTTTCATGATGAGAGCACTTAAGAAAATTGGCATAGAAGGGACATTTCTCAAAATGATAGAGGCCATCTACAGGAAAGCCACAGCCAATATCATCCTGAATGGAGTTAAATTGAAATCATTTACACTCAGATCAGGAACCAGGCAACGTTTCCCAGTGTCTCCATTGCTTTTTAACATTATAATAGAAGTTTTAGCCATTACAATTAGGGAAGAAAAGGCAATCAAGGATATACATATAAGATCAAAAAAGAGTAAACTTTCAGTCTTCACAGATGACATGATTGTATACCTGGAAAACACCAGGGATTCTACTACAAAACTCTTAGAAGTGATCAAGGAATACAGCAGCATCTCCGATTACAAAATCAACAGTCATAAAATCAGTAGCCTTTATATATACCAACAACAGTCAAGCTGAAAAATAGTCAAGAACTCTACTCTGTTTACTGTAGTGCCAAAGAAGACAAAATATCTGGGCATTTACCTAACAAAGGATGTGAAAGACCTTTATAAAGAAAACTATGAAACTCTAAGAAAAGAAATAGCTGAAAATGTTAACAAATGAAAAAACATGCCATGCTCATGGCTGGAAAGAATTAACGTTGTTAAAATGTCTATATTACCCAAAGCAATATATAATTTTAAAGCAATCCCTATTAAAGTTCCATTACATACTTTAAAGATCTTGAAAAAAAAATAATACTTCATTTTGTATGAAATCAGAAAAAACCTTGAATAGCCAAGACATTACTCAGAAATAAAAACAAAACAGGAGGAATCATGCTACTGGACATCAGACTATACTATAAATCCATAGTGATAAAAACAGCATGATATTGGCACAAAAACAGAGAGGTAGGTGTATGGAACAGAATAGAGAACCAAGAGCTAAACCCAGCTACTTACATCTATATGATCTTTGACAAGCCAAATGAAAACATTGATTGGGGAAAAGATTCCCTATTTAACAAATGATGCTGGGCAAACTGGCTGGTGACCTGCAAAAGACTGAAACCGGTCCCACACCTTTCACCACTAACTAAGACTGACTCTCACTGGATTAAAGGTTTAAACTTAAGACATGAAACTATAAAAATACTACAAGAAAGTATAGGGAAAACTCTTGAGGAAATTGGCCTGGGCGAAAATTTGATGAGGAGGACCCTCTGAGCAATTGAAGCAACATCAAAAATACACTACTGGGACCTCATCAAATTAAAAAGCTTCTGCATAGCCAAAAGCACAATAAGTAACACAAGTAGACAGCCCTCAAAATGGAAGAAGATATTTGCTGGTTCTGTCTCCTACAAAGGTTTAATAACCAGGATCCACAGAGAACTCAAACATATTAGTAAGAAGATAACAAGAGATCCCCTCTCTGGGTGGGCAAGGGACTAGAAGAGAAACTTCTCTGAAGATAGGCACATGGCCTACAAACATGTGAAAAAATGCTCATAATCCTTAAACATCACAGAAGTGAAAATCAAAACTACTTTGAGATATCTTCTAACACCAGTAAGATTAGCCTATATCACAAAATCTCAAAATCACAGATGCTGGCGTGGTTGTGGAGAAAAGGGAACACTTCTACACTGCTGGTGGGATTGCAAACTAGTACATTTCTTTTGGAAAGACATCTGGAGTACACTTAGAGAACTAAAAATAGACCTGCCATTTGATCCTATAATTCCTTTATTAGGTATATATCTGGAAGACTAAAAATCACACTACAATAAAGATATTTGTATCAGAATATTCATTACAGCTCAATTTGTAATTACTAGGTCATGGAAGAAGCCCAAGAGCCCATAGATCCATGAATGGATCAATAAACTGTGGTATATGTACACCATGGAATACTATGCAGCCATTAAGAAAGATAGAGAGTTTACCTCCTTCATGTTTACATGGATGGGGCTGGAAAATATTCGTCCTAGCAAAGTATCTCAAGAATGGAAGAAAAAGTATCCAATGTACTCAGCCCTACTATGAAACTAATTTATAGTTTTCATAGGAAAGCTATAACCCAATTTTAACCCAGGAATATGGGGAGAGGGGAGAGGGAGAGGAGGGAAGAGGGAATGGTGGGTGGAGGGAGGGTGATTGGTGGAATCACGCCTATGGTTAATCCTATAACGGTACATGTGAATCTCTCTAAATGTAGAATATAAATGTCTTAACACAATAACTAAGAAAAAGACATGAAGGCTCTGTTATCCAGTTAGATTAAAGTATTTCAAATTGTATACAGAAATAGTACACTATACCCCATGATAGTATTAATGTGCACTGCTATGATTCAATAATAATAAAAAAAAAAACATAAAGGTGGAACTCAACTTCAGCAATAATGCTCAACCTCACATAAAGGCATGGAAGTTAAACAACCTCTAACTAGTTGGAAACAGGAATAAATTATAGGATAGTTATAATTATAGGATAGTTATAGAATAGTTGGGAGCAGGAATAAATTAAAAAGGAAATGATTAACATCCTTGATTATAACAACGATGATGACACAAGCTACCACAGCCTATGGGATAAAGCGAAAGCAGTTCTGAGAGGAAAAAAAATTTTTTTTTTTGAGACAGAGCCTCAAGCTATCCCCCTGGGTAGAGTGCCATGGCATCACAGCTCACAGCAACCACCAACTCCTGGGCTCAAGTGAGTCTCCTGCCTCTGCCTCCCAAGTAGCTGGGACCACAGGCACCCTCCACAATGCCCGGCCATTTTTTGGTTGCAGCCATCATTGTTGTTTGGCGGGCTCGGGCTGGGGATTCGAACCGGCCACCTTAGGTGTACGCGGCTGGCACCTTAGCCGATTGAGCCACAGGGGCTGAGCCCTGAGAGGAAAATTTATTGCTTTAGAAGCCTACATTCAAAAAACAGAAAAAAAGCACATCAACAAACTCATAAGCCATCTTATGGAATTGGAAAAAGAAAAACAATCTAAGTCTAAACCCAGCAGAAGAAAAATATCCAAAATTAAATCGGATATCGATGAAATTGAAAAAAAAGAATTATTCAGAAAATTAATGAAACAAGGAGTTGTTTTTTTGAAAAAATAAATAAAATAGGTAAGCCCTTGGCTATACGAACTAGAAGTAAAAAAGTAAAATCTCTAGTAACCTCAATCAGAAATGATACAGGGGAAATAACAACTAATGTCACAGCAATACAAGAGATTATCTCTGAATACAGAAACTTTATGCCTAGAAATTTGATAATGTGAAGGAAATGGATCAATATTTGGAGTCACACCCTCTCCCTAGACTTAGCCTAGATGAAATAGATCTCCTGAACAGACCAATTTCAAGCACCGAGACCAAAGAAACAATAAAAAAATCTTCCCCCCCAAAAAATTCCCTGGTCCAGATGGCTTCACACCAGAAGTCTATCAAACCTCTAAGGAAGAGCTTACTCCTATGCTGCATAAATTATTCCAAAAGATAGAGGAGGACGGAATCTTCCCCCAACATGTTCAATGAAGCAAACATCACCCTGATACCAATACCAGGAAAAGACACTAAATTAAAAAGGAGAATTTCAGACCAATTATACTAATGAATATAGATGCAAAAATTCTCAATAAAATCTTAGCTAATAGATTACAGCTTATCATCAAAGAAATCATACATCAGGATCTAGTAGATTTCATCCCAGCAATGCAAGATTGGTTTAATATATGCAAGTTTATAAACATTATTCACCATATCAAAAGAAGTACAACCAAAGACTACATGATCCTCTCAACAGCTGCAGAAAATGCATTCAATAAAATCTAGCATCCTTTTTTAAATTAGAACACTGAGGAGTATAGGCATAGGTGGTACATTTCGTGAACTGGTCAAAGCTATCTATGACAAACCTACAGCTAGTATTTTACTGAATGGAGTAAAACTGAAGCTTTTCATCTTAGAACTGGAACCAGACAAGGTTGTCCTCTGTCACCATTATTATTCAACATTGTGCTGGAAGTTTTAGCCAATACAATTAGACAAGATAAGAAAATAATGGGCATCCAAATGGGAGCAGAGGAGGTCAAACTCTCCCTTTTTCCTGATGATATGATCTTATACCTGGAGAACCCAATAGACTCTACCACCACAAAACTCTTGGAAGTCATCAAAAAATACAGTAATGTTTCAGGATATAAAATCAATGTCCACAAGTCAGTTGCCTTTGTATATGTCAACAACAGCCAATGAGAGGTTAAGAACACAATTCCCTTCACCATAGCCCCAAAGAAAATGAAATACTTAGGAATATACCTAACAAGAGGTGAAGGACCTCTATAAAGAAAATTGTGAAACCCTAAGAAAGGAAATAACAGAGGACATCAACAAATGGAAGAACATACCATGCTCATGACTGGGAAGAATCAGCATTCTTAAAATGTCTATACTTTCCAGAGTAATTTACCAATTCAATGAGATCCCTATTAAAATACCAATATCCTACTTTCAAAACTTGGAAAAAATGATTCTGTGTTTTGTATGGAACCAGAAAAAAACTGTATAGCTAAGGCGGTTGTTAGTAACAAAAACAAAGCTAGGGGTATCACTACACCAGATTTTTGGCTGTACTATAGGGCCATAGTATTCAAGACAGCATGATACTGGAACAAAAATAGAGACATAGATATTTGGAATTGAATAGAAAACCTGGAAATAAAACCAACAACTTACAGTCACCTAATCTTCAATAAATCAAACAAGAGCATCCACTGGGGGAAAGACTCCCTGTATAATAAATGGTGCTGGAAGAACTGGATATCTACATGTAAAACATTGAAATTGGACCCACACCTTTCCCCACTCACAAAAAATTGTTTCAAGATGGATGAAGGACTTAAATTTAAGGAATGAAATGATAAAAATTCTCAAAGAATGAATAGGAAAAATACTAGAAGATTTTGGCCTGGGAAAAGACTTTATGAGGAAGACTGCCATGGCAATAGCAACAACAGCAATAATAAACAAATGGGATTTAATGAAACTGAAAAGTTTCTGTATGGAGACAACAACAAAAGCAATAGATAATCTACTCAATGGGAAATGATATTTGCATATTTTGAATCAGACAAAAGTCTAATAACCACGATGTATGCAGAACTTCAATTAATCTACAAGAAAAAAAAAACAACAATCCCATACATCAATGGGGAAGAGACATGAATAGAATCTTCTCTAAAGATGATAAACAAATGGCTACCAAGCATATGAAAAAATGCTCATCATCTCTAATTATCAGAAAAATGAAAATTAAAACCACTCTGAGATATCATCTAACCCCAGGGAGAATGGCCTATATCATAAAATCTCAAACCTGCAGATGCTGGCACAGATGTGGAGAGAAAGCAACGCTTTTGCACTGCTGATGGGACTGCAAACTAATACAACCTTTTTCGAAGGAAGTATGGAGAAACCTTAAAGAACTCAACCTAGACCTCCCATTTGATCCTGCAATCCCATTACTGGGCATTTATCCAGAGGAAAAAAAAAACTTTCATTATAAAGACACCTGTACTAGGCTGTTTATTGCAGCCCAATTTACAATTGCTAAAAAGTGGAAACAGCCTAAATGTCCTTCAACCCAGGAATGGATTGGTAAGCTGTGGTATATGTATACCATGGAATATTATTCAGCTATCAAAAATAGTGGAGATTTTACAACATTTGTACTAACCTGGTTGGAGGTGGAACACATTATTTTTAGTGAAGCATCACAGGAATGAAGAAGTAAAAATCATATGTATTCAACTTTGATATGAAGAATATTAATGACAATTAATGACACAGTGGGGCATGGAGGAAGGGGAGACCAGCCAGAGAAGGAGGGAGGGTGTGTGGGCATGGAAAAAAAAAGAAAGAAGGAAAATAGTGACTAATTCTCATAAAAATTGTATTTAATTTTAACCAAAAAGTACATTACTTAAACATTAATTTTTAATTCAACATGTTAATATGTTGTTTATCATATTCCATCCTCATTTATAAGTGAAATATGTTTGTAATTTCCCCTTTATAATAATCTATTTTCTCCAATTTTAATATCAGGTCTATCCAAATTAAGCAGAATGATTTTGAAATATTTCTTTTTCTATTGTTTATAAGATTTGGCATGATCTTTTTTTTAATTATCTTTTACTTTTACTTATAAATATTAGTTGTCTATTTTTGAGACTTTGGAAAAAACAAAATAATAAGAAGAACTTAACTGATCAAAGTATTTTATAATAGACATACTCCTATCTAAAAAAAAAAAGCTGAAGAATTTTCCAAAATTAATGAATGACACACAGCCACAGATTTAGGAAGCTCAGAGAACATTGGGAAAATTATCAAAAAATTCACATTTAGGAATATAATATTCAAATTTCAGAAAATCAAAGAGAAAGAGAAATTCAAGGAAGGGAATTCTCATAGGTATGAAGTGTCTTACCTAACAGGAGCAAGATTAAGAATTATATCAAACTTCTCATTAGAAGCCATCAAGAACAAAGAAAATAGAATGAAATACTTGAAGTAATGAAAGGAAACAGAAACACCAACCTATAATTCTCTATCCAGTTAAGTTATCCTTCAAATGTGGAGACATAAGGACTTTGTAAGACAAAAATATGCAGCAAATTTGTTGCCAGTAGGCCTGCCTTAAAAGAAATGCTAGCAGAAGTTCTTCAGAGAGAAGTAAAATTATACAGAAACTCCTGTACACACACAAAAAAGAAAAGCACTTCAGAATGAATGAATATAAAAGACAGGTATTTTCTGTTTCTGTTGGCATTTGATCTAACAGAGAACAGTTTGTTCAAAGTAACAGTAGCAATAATATATTTCTTGATTATAGCTTATGAATAAGTAAAATAAGGGACAGCAATGTTATAAGGGACATGAGGGAAAGATTGGGGATACTTTGTTATAAGGCACTTTCACTACTTATGGGGCTGTATAGTGTTATTTGAAAGTGGGTTTTGTTTAGTTTTAAATGCATAGTGCAAACTCTAGGAAAATCACTTTAAAAAGTAGAAAAGATAGGCCATGAAAAGAAAGAGAATAGTATCATATAAATTGCTCAATTAATACCACACAAGTCAGAGAAAGAATAAAAGTCAAAAGTAGAAAAAATAAGAGTAACAAATAGAAACACAGTAAGAAAAATAGTGGGTATTAACCCAATAATATCAATAATCTCTTTAAATCTTAAATTATATGTTGCTGCAAGAAACCTACTTATATATAAAGATACAGATGGATTAAAAATAAAGAGATACAAAGAAATATGTACTGTGATAACACTAAATGAAAGAAATCTGGGTAGCTATGTTAATTTCAGACAAAAGAGATGTTAAAGCAAAGATAATAATAGGGATCTGGTTCGGAACCAGAGAAGTTCCCAAATAATTAAGACAATTCTTAGTAATAAAACAAAGCTGGGGGCATCAGCCTACTAGTCTTTAGGCTATACCACCAGGCCATAGTGATCGAAACAAATTTGTATTGGCACAAATTTAGAGACATAGACACTTGGATCCAAATACAAAACCATGAGATGAGGCTAACATCTTACAGCCACCCAATCTTTGATAAACTGTATAAGAACATACAGAGTGAAAGAATCCCTATTCAATCAATAGTGCTGGGAGAACTGCATAACCACATGTAAAAGACTGCAACTCAACCCACACCTTTTGCCACTCACGAAAGTCAATTCAAGATAGATAAAAGATCTAAATCTAAGACATGAAACAATAAACGTCCTTGAAAAAATTGGGGTGAAACCACTTGAAAGTATTGCCCTGGGAAAAGACTTTATGAAGAAGAATTCAGTGTCAATTGCAACAGCAGCAAAAATAAACAAATGGGACTTTATTAAACTGAATTGATTCTCTATAGTTAAGGAGACAACCACCAAAGAAAGTAGGCAGTCATCAGAATGGGAAAGGTTATTTGCAAATTATGAATCAGACAAAAGATTGATAACTTGGATTTACAGAGAACTCAAATTAAGCAACATAAAAGAGCCAATGATCGCTTATATCACTGGTCAAGAGACATGAATAGAACCTTCTCTAAAGAAGACAGATGAATGGCTAAAAAACATATGAAAGAATGTTCATTGTCCCTAATTATCAGAGAAATGTAAATCAAAACCACCCTGAAATATCACCCAATCACAATGAGAATGACCCACATCACAAAGGCTCAAAGATGCAGATGCTGGCCTGGATGTGGAGAGAAGGGAACACTTTTATATTGCTGGTGGTACTGCAAAATAATACAACCTTTCTGGGAGGAAGCATGGAGAATCCTTAAAGAACACAAACTAGACCTCCCACTTGATTCTGCAATCCCATTACTGGGCATCTACCCAGAAGAAATAAAAATCCTTTTATCATAAGGACATTTGCCCTAGCCTGTTTATCACAGCTCAATTATTAACAATTGCCAAACCATGGAAACAACCTAAATGCCCATCAATCCAGGAATGGATTAACAAGCTGTGGTGTATGTATACCATGGAATATTATTCAGCCATTAAAAAAATGGGAACTATACATCTTTTGTACTTACTTGGATAGAGATGGAACACATTCTTCTTACTAAAGCATCACAAGAATGGAGAAGCAAGAATCCAATGTACTCAATTTTGATATGAGGACAATTGATGACCTAGTACATGGTGGTGTAGGAGACCATGCACCAGGCTTATAGAAGCAGCCAAAGGTTCTTGAGGAAGAAGCTGGGAGCAAGACAATTTCCTAGCCAGCATAGAGATGTTTTACTGCCCAGAGAAAAGCCCTCAAGTAGCCGCATGCATTAATGAGTTAAGATCCATCACTCATTAGCAAGCAGGTGTTATACATTGGACATTCGTGGTGCAGCAGGGTGTGAGTTGAGCCCAGGAAGAAAAAGCATATATCGATCATTAAGCACATAGCTCCAGTACATGGCCCACCCACACCTATTGTATACTGCTTCAATAAGAGGCCACAACAGAGGTTACCTGGTCTCTCCCTGCACCTATGGGAAGCCCACTTCTTGCAGGCATTTGTACCTTTAATCTGTGGTCCTGGCTGTTTTTATTCCTGCAGCAATGAGATACCCACAGCGGGCACTGACATAATGGTAATGAGGATGGGATAGTGGACATGTACTGACAAATGGTTCTATGAGCAGGATCTGGACTGGGTCAGGATGAAAGGGAGAACCACACTTATAAAGTAAGTGGAACCTTGGTCAAATAAGAGGGACTTTACCAGGAGGCAAAAGGTAATTCCCCATCCATAGAGAAATAGGCGGAGTACATCACTCACAGTAAGTGGACCTCTGGCAAATAGTAAAAAAAAGAGAAATCAGAGGGGTACACCACTCACAGTAAGTGGACCTCTGGCAAATAGTAAAAAAAGAGAAATCAGAGGGGTGCATCGCTCCCAGTAAGTGGACCTCTGGCAAATAGTAAAAAAAGAGAAATCAGAGGGGTACATCACTCAGAGTCAGTGGACCTTTGGCAAACAGCAAAAAAGACAACAAAAGGGTTAGAACCAAGTGGCAATCTTTTGGCAAATAATAAGAAAAATAAACAAAGGAGCTCACATGAAGTAGTGAGACCTTTGACAAATAGTAGGGAAAGAAACCAAAGAAACTCATAAAGTAGTGAGACCTTTGTCAAACAGTAGTGTCTATGTGGAGTCATTTTGTTCGTCTCAGTGATGTGTCTATGTTGGTCTGTCAAATGGTGAGATCTCATTCTGTAAATCAAAGGAATTCCTATAAAGTCATGAGACCTTTTGGTAAACAGTGAAAAAAGAAACCAGAAGGGAAAGCGCCACTCCAGAGTAAGTGGGAACTTTTGACAAATGATGAAAAAGAGTGTTTAATTTCATTAAGGGAACTTAACAGTAACTTAAAAGAAAGAACCTGAGGCACAAAATATAATTGAAAGAGTTCATTTGAGCAGAAGTAGGAACAACTGCCTAAAAGAATCAGAATTCAGATTAACTAGGCAGAAGACTGAATGAATAGCCTCACAGTTAAAACTACTAAATGCCATAATTTTAAAAAGCTAGACCATGTGAGAAAGTAGTGTTGGAGGAGGAATAGCAAACACAATGGCCATTTTTCATTTAGTAATCAAAAGAAACAAAAAGAATGTAAACTCTTAGGTGTATGCCCTAGGGGTAGAAAAGGGTTCCACTAGGCAATGAATGCAGCTATTAATTTGTTTGGAATGGAACACCTTTGCAGCAGGGAAACCATCTGTCAGGCAGAACCTGGGGTCCACTGGAAAAAAAAAATACAAGTATGGGGATTTAAACAACCTATTTTCTATAAACCAAATATGTCTGAATGGGAACCTGATAATGTCATTAACCTGGTAATGTGCTACATTGGGATTGAGATTTTGCTTATATCATTACAGAACATCAAGAGAGTCAGTGACTGCCTGCCCACTGGATAAAAACCTTGACATGAGCAAGAAACCTTGCCAGTCTTAAGGATTTTCTAAAGTAACATCTAATTATGTGTCTGTAAATGTTGATTTGCTAATTAGTTGATTGTGTTAGGTATTAATGGTGTGGTTCTAGAGAAACAAGAGGGTATATGCAAATGACACTTTCATTAAATGGTTTAAGTTGTTTATCTACTTTATATAGTTTAAGCCTAGCATTTCAAAGATGCGATTATTTTAATTGACAGTGAACCCCAGATCAATCTCCTCTGAAAAACCTCTGACTGCCTTCCCCATAACACTTTCCATTCTTAGCAGGAAGTAGTTTGGAGTGGTTGGCATCCCTTTTCCTAATGGCAGTTAGAGTTTCTGAGAGGTAGGATTAATATGGGTTATACCACTCAATGACACATTGATGTAGTTCTGTTATTTTCCCTCACTAGTTTTCATTGATGTAAATTTGTTAATTTATTAATGATTCTGTGCTCTTTACCTAGCTTGAAGGAGAGCTGATCAATGACAGCAGACGAGACAGACAACTGTGAGTTTCTCCCTTACCCTGTACAAGAATGTCTCGGGGCGGGAAAGGGTGGAGATGTAGGAGACTGTGCACCAGGCTTATAGAGGTGGCCACTGGTTCTTTTTTTTTCCCTAGAGACAGAGTCTCACTTGGTCGCCCTCGGTAGAGTGCGGTGGCATCACAGTTCACAGCAACCTCCAGCTCTTAGGCTTAAGCGATTCTCTTGCCTCAGCCTCTCGAGTAGCTGGGACTACAGGCATCCACCAC
>CAUYQV010023850.1:0-25527 GCA_963574575.1 Galagoides demidoff | reverse complement strand
AGGCAGAGCAGAGGGGGTATTCAAGGCGGTGAAACCTCTCTGGATGGTACTATCAGGGTGAATCCTTCAAACTCATAGGATGTACAGGATAGGGTGACCAGATTTTAATATCAGTAAAGCAGGACAACATGGCCGGGGCGGCGCAGGGCCTGACAACAATGCAAACTTTGATAAGCAGTTTTCCATAATCACTTCTCAACAATTATTTGTTATTATTACAGTTTAACATTATAAAATTAACAAAAATAATATAAAACTCATATTCTGGAGAAATAGCCACATGGCAGCCGAAAACCGTATATTCCCTTCCTGTTCTCCCACCTGTTTGTGCATTCTTTCCAAAAATTGTGACTTTTAAAAAACACCACAGGACACAGGACAAATTGTTAAAAAGCAAGACCGTCCTGCCAAAAGCAGGACGTCTGGTCACCCTAGTATCAGGAGCAGGAGAGAAAGCCCTAGTGTAAACTGGGGACTGTGAGCGATCATGACATGTCATTGGGTCATTGGTTTTTAACAAATGTACCTCTCTGGTAGGGAATGTTGATGGGAGGGGAGACAGTTGTGTATTGGGGGAGGGGCGCATGCAGACTCTCTGTATTTTCAGTTGGATTTTGCTGCCAACTTAAGACTGCCCTAAGAAAATAAAGTTTATTTAAAAATACATTAATTAACAAAAACTTTCATTAAGGAAAAATTTTTTAAAAATGAGTAAATGATGATATTCTGTATTCCTACTTTCAATAAATTCTATCTGAAGCTTTCTTTTGAGCTTTTTTATTTGTTTGTTTTGTTTTGTTTTTAACTTTCTTAGAAAAATACTGGGCCGAGACAGTATTGCGCAGTTGTCTCTTAGATATTCAAGAATGTGTTCCTCCTCCCAGCTGAGATATTTGACCTTCACCCTTTTTGTGTTAGAATATAAGAATGGAAACTGTAATTGTCCCAGGGAATCAAGTAAACAGCTTATAAGAAAATCTGTTGAGAAAGTTTTGGCACAAATCGGTGCTCTGGGTTGGTTTGAAATGCACACGCAGAATGACTAACGCGTGAACTTGGCCCCTGAATGGTGAGTGGGCTACAGTGGACACCAGAGTGAGCTTTTATGGCTGTGTTTGATAGTCAGCATCTATGCATCCTTTTCCTAGCAAGGATATCCTGATTTTGCTCTAAGGGACCTCCCCTTGCTTCACTCTCACCCACGTGGGGCTCTACCCTACATCCAGGCTGCAGTACAGGACCCAAACCAGGACTAATCAGACGCTCCAGGCTCTGGCCACAGTGATTGTGGAAATGGACTCCATCAGAGCTAATGGCAAGGTTGTTCATAAGTGACTGCAATGGGGTGTATGTGTGTGCGTTTTGCTCAGCTGAGAAGCAGCACAACTTAGAAGAGCGTACATTCCAAAGCCGGGTGCTTAGATTTGAATCTCAGTTCCCCAGTTCCACCACTAACTAGCTAGGTGACTTCCTCTCTGAGCCTCAGTCTCTTCCCTGTGAGATGGGGCCATGGATACTAGCTCCCTCTTGGGGTTGTTATGAGGGTTGAAAGGTAGTAAAGACTAGCAGTACATTCCTCTTCTTCACTTGCCCGCATAAAGGGAATCTCAATCTTAACCCAAAGAATTTCCTTGTCTCAGCCTTTCTCACCTCAGTCAAGGACACCTCCATCCTTCCAGGTGCTTCAGCCAAAATTTTTGGAATTGTCTTTGACCACTCTCTTTGTTTCTTTACTCTGATCCATTTTATCTTTAAAATATTCCAGAATTTAGTCACATTTTTTGAAACAGAGTCTCACTTTGTCACCCTGGGTAGAGTGTTGTGGTATCATAGCTCGCAGCAACCTCCAACTCTTGGGCTTAAGCTATCCTCTTGTCTCAGCCTCCTGAGTAGCTGGGAGAAGCCTGGCTAGTTTTTTAGAGAAAGGGTCTCACTATTGCTCAGGCAGATCTCACTATTGCTTCAGGCTGGTCTCGAACTGCTGAGCTCAAGCAATCCACCTGCCTCAGCCTCCCACCTCCCAGAGTGCTAGAATTATAGTAGTGAGCCATTTTGCCCAGCCTAGAACTGAATTTTTTAAACTGCTATATGCATAGTACCTAAATTAGTTCATGGAACACGGTAGGCACTCAGTAGGTATATATGTAGGAGTGGATGACTAAGTGAATGAAGGTAAAATGATTTGACTCGGTGCCCGTGGCTCAGTGGTTAGGGTTCCAGCCACATGCACAGGGGCTGGTGGATTTGAACCTGGCCCGGCCCTGCAAACAACAACAACAACAAAAATAGCCAAGCATTGTATGGGGCGCCTATAGTCCCAGCTACTAGGGAGGCTGAGGCAAGAGAATAGCTTGAGCCCAAGAGTTTGAGGTTGCTGTGAGCTGTGATGCCACCACACACTCTACCGAGGGCAACATAGTGAGACTCTGTCTCAAAAAAAAAAAAGTAAAAAGATTTGCACTGAAGTGTGATACGCACCAGCAAACAGTTGTGCAATTTGCTCCAGGTCTCAGGACTTGCTGGGAACATACCCGTGACAAAGACCATTTTGGTATCTAGCTACAGTTAAGTGGGAGATGGAGGGCGGGGTGAGGAAACTGTCCACCCCAAATCAGGAAGTACAGGGTATGTATGAGAACCTATGATTAGAAGCTCGTAACCCAGATGTGAAGGCTTATAGGAGGTGTCCCAGAGGTCAGATGTCTAAACTGTCACCTGAAGGTGCAGGAAGAACCCGTCAGGCTGAGATAGCAGCCCTAACTGAAGGAGGAGCTGAGCAGTTGGCCTCTCCTGGACTCACATCTCTACCAGATTAAATAAGTCAACCACCATGAAACAGCAGGCGGCCCTCATGGATTAAGGTGTCCCACAGCTGGGGTGTCTAAACTCTCATACCCTATTTATTTTTGGAAACATTATACCATATTTGATTTACTTTTGTTCCATTAAAAATATCGAAAAAATAGTTAATGCAAGATTTGGCCTTGCTTTGTTTCAGGGAGGAGAAATCATGTATCTCTCCTTTGCATGAACGAGTTAGCGTAAAACAGGTCACGGGCTGTGATCTGTTTGACATCAGTGAGTGTCCTTTCTGTTGTGTATTCAGCATCTATTTGCTGTCCTTCTGGAGACCGTGTCCTGATCTGAGAGGCATAAAACATGCAGAGGAGACAAGGACATCCCTAAGAAAACAGGTCACCCCAGGATTCCTGATGACACTCAAAGCTCATGACGGTGGTCGTGGGACCATACCAAGAACACGTTTCCAGATGTTCCCACTCAGGGGCACAAATCCTCCTTAGAACAGACTGTGTCTGTCAACTCTCAGCCTCTGATTCCGCATCTAGAGTGCGGGAATCACGATGTTTACACGATGGTAGAGTTGCGGGTGGTCTTGCTCACAAAGTACTCATCACTCAAAGTTTTCAGCAATTATTGTTGAACGAAGAAAAGAAGAAGAATGTAATTCATTGGGGCATCTCCCTCTTCCCCCTTCAACACTGCCTTTCATTCCTCAGCACAGGAGCAGCAGTGCTGCCTGACAGAAGGGCTAGCTGGTGGCTCTGATGGAGACCTTGCTTCTGTCGGTCCGTGCTTGCCCAGTTGCCAATGGACTTGAACTGTGGGAGAGAAGGTCTTTTATTCTGTAGGCATTGCTTGAGTGCCAGCCACATACTGGACATTGTTCTGGGGCTGGGGACACAGTGAGCTGGGGAACAAAGGCAGCCAGTGGCCTTGCTGCCATGGAGCTGACCTTCCCGTGGGAGAACAAAGAGAGGACGTACCCCCATTCTAGAAGCCGTACCAGGGAAATTGGCTGCTCTTTCCTGTATACGTTTACTCACGCGTTCTTACAGCAAGGCTGAGACACAGAGAGATTGCACGAGGCACTCGAGCTCAGAGAGCTCCCAAGGTGTGCAGAGCTGGGATTCGAGCCCAGGCCCTGGGGGTTTGGCCGAGCAGGGGCCACGTATGCACAGCAAAGAGGAGAATTAAAAATATGTGATATTAAATAATATAATCACTTTTAAAGCTATCAAAGATTAGGAAAATATCTGGAAGGAAAGAGCATCAAATGTGAATGATAGTTGGTTTTAGAATGGGGGGCTTTTTCTTCTTTTCTATATTTCCACTTTGTAAAATGTGATTGTATCACTTAAATGATTTAAAAACGACTAAAGAAGTTGACGAAAGAAAGAAGAGAGGTCGAGACCCTCATTTTAGGACCAGTGTTCCCACTACCTAGCTATATGGCCTGGACATGGTCACTCCTGTGGTTCCTCAAGACACCCCCCCCCCAATCCATCCTTTGTTCTCCCTTCTGGTCTATTTAAATGCCAGTCCCCTGTTTTTGCAAATCTGGCTTGCTCTTCAACAACCTCCTGCAGTGTCACTACCTTTGCAAAGCCTTCCTAAAAACTGTTCTCACCCATTTCAACCCCCACCCCATCGGCCCTTGCAATAGTAGTGCTTATTGTCCAACACATGCTGGGGGCCAGACACCCAACTAAGTTCTCTATTATGTCCCCCAGTTTGCCAAAGAATTCCCTGATGCCTGTGATATTTTTTAAGCCCATTCTACAGATGAGGAACTTGTCTTTCAGGCAAGTTTTGTTATTTGCCCAAGTTGGATAGCCCACCCAGTTCTACCTGACCATGAAGTTCTTAACTGTTGTGCTACACAGGGCTTCCTCCACACAAATTTATTTCTGTGCTCTCAGTGCCTAAATAGTGCCTGACATGTGTTGAGTCTTTAATCTTTGTTGAATGAACAAATACCAGAATATACAATTTTTTGAGCTTCTCTGCATTGTAACCACATGCAAATAAGTCCATAATAACCGTATCACCATATGTTGAGTGTCTAGCCAGTTCCAGGTGTGTATATCATCATCGTTATTAATACTATCACCTCAATTGATATCCACATCAACCTGATCAGTAGGCATTGCACTGTACCCATTTACAGATGGGAAAGTAAAAATTCAAAAACACAGACAACGTTCCCCAAATCATGTCACAGCAATATGGTGCGGTAGGAGGATGTGGGTACTTTCTTGTGTAATTATAATCTTCCCCCAGAAGATACCAGAATGTTATTAGACTGTATGCCAAGGGAGAATGTTCACAAAGCAAGTGAGGTAGAAGAAAGGGTTACAGGCTTCCTTTATGTTTTATTTTTCAAGTGTTTATTACATTTAACAGAAAGAGAAACTAAAATCTGAAGTTCCTCCAAGTCCCTGCTATGAAGGCCCAGCAAACATGAGATTGTAACTGGGTACTGTTGGGAACCCCTCATTCTCAACCACCATCAGTGTGAGGAGCGATTGGTGAACCTCTTTGGATGGAAATATCTTTCTAAATTCTAAATGCTGTGACTTTTGATCTAGGAAGTCTACTTTTAGAGTGTATGTACTCAGATGTGTACAAACATATGCCCACATAAGAGTATTGACTGTAGCATTTAACGTAGTAACAAAGGAGCAGGAAACTTTAGTGCACATGGCCACAGGCTCAGGTAGGTAAACTATGATGTACACAATGGGACACTGGGCCATTTAACGGAATTAAGTGCAACAAGATGGGCTGATAAAGAATGTCTTTCATATATGTAACCCTGTGAAGAAAGCCAGGAGCACGACAGGGCATGCCCTCTGCTGTCATTTTTATGAAGCAACGATGAGCTGTCTCTCCGTGTGTGTAGGCCCATGGGCTGATTGTTCGCTAATATGGAAAGAGTGGACATCAAGAAAGGACAAAGAATCATTTTCTACATCTATCATTTGGTTCTGTTTCATTTTTACTCCAAATGTATTTATCATATTTATTGTCCAAAAACAGATGTCCTTTATAAAGGGGTGGTTTTTTTTTTTTTTTGTGGCAGGTGTTAGATGTTTCATTTTATAAGCCAGAAAACTGTAATGCCCAATGGGTTAGTTCAATAAGGAACAAGTGACAAGTCTTGTTCCATAGTTATTGATTTTGAACCTTGCATTACAAGCAATGTGGAAGCCAGCGGTGCCAGGAAGAAGGGAGTTGGAGGAAACACAGCAGGGGCAGAGATGGAGGACTAGTGTCCAGAGTGTTTCCTGGTTGTTCTTTGTTTATTCAGCCATCATTTCTGGACCTCAAGTTGAGGTACAGGGCACTACGAAAACAAACTTCTGTTGCTACCAACCTGGCCTGGAGCAAACTCCTGGTCTCATGAAGAGGGAAAGCCTAACAAGAAGTTCTCAGAGTGCGCGTTTCTGGGTGGTCCTGACCAGAGCCTCTGACATCTGTATCGTCCCAGCAGATACCCTGGTATCTGTGAAGTTCAGCTAGACACGTCTCCAACGTGGGTATCTAACCCAGTTTGGGTCTAAGTGGGGTTGGGAAAGGCTTCCTGAGGATGTTGCACTAAAGTGAAGAGATAAAGGAGGGGCAGGGCGGGGGTATGGCAGCTCTTTGGGCCAGATGCAGGGTAGAGCTTGGGCTGTTGGGGGACAGAGAGGAGGCCAGCAGGCTGGGGGCATCATCAAGGTTGAGGACAGAGGTGTCTGGGAAGGCTGGAGAAACTGACAGGAACCAACATGCTGCTTCCTATGTCCAGAGCAAGGTGGGGGGTGGGGGGTAGGACTCAGAGTCATGCTTTAGAAACTATGACTTTAAAAGTGATGTCTTGGAAAATTCCCGTGGGCCTGGCAGTGGTGGAGATGAGGTGGAAGAAGGAGGGCAAGTGGGTCTGGGGAGAATGATGGGGAAGCTCTTCCCAGGTGGGAAAGGGCGTGATGGGCTTCCTCTTGGACTAAGCAGGTGGCAGTGTGGATGAAGAAAGAGGATAGTTGATGAGTAATTGCAGGCAGGAGGCGTATGGCTCTGTGGGTTGAGGGAGACAGAAGAGTCGAGGAAGACGTGGATGTTTCTAGCTTGAGAAACTGGAGCAGGGTCTGGTGCGGGTGGCGGAGATGGTGGCTCTTTTTCCTAAAGTGCAAAAGACCCAAAAAGGGACTGTTTGCAGGAGAAAAATGAACGGTTCAGTTTGAGACAGAGTGAGTCCTTTCACCCTTTGGTTCAAGCAGTGGCTAGTCCCTGGGCTGCCAATCTTCAGATTCCTGTCCCCTTGACAACACCCCGAGAATTCTCCTTCCTTTCCTAAGTCCATTTGCTGTCCTGGTGTCCTTCCAGGCCTACCATTGTCCCACTCCTCTGAAAAGATGACCCCGCTTCTCATTTCCCTGGGAAGTTTTTAGAAGGGACTGCCCAGATGTCACCACCAACCTGTCCCCGCCAACCTCCCAACCCTAAAGGCCATATTTTCTGCCTTCCTTCTGTGAGGTGGTGAAACTTCTTCCCACACCCTCACCTGTGCCTGAGACACTGCTCACCCACACACCAGCTTTTTGCTCCAGCAATGTCCACGTCTCTTGTGTTCCCTGCCTCCTGAATCATCCCAGCATCCTGCAGACATACGGTGATAGGTTTCATTGCAGATAAAAGATTCGCTCCTGACGCCCCAGTATCTTCTAGCCCCAGCCTGACTACTGTATCCCTCTGTCATAAAACCCTCCCTACACGCACACGAAAACACACACACACACACACACACCGTCTATCTGACACCACATTCACATCTCAGTTGAACCTACTCTGAGCTCATCTCATCATTCCTCTAAAATGACGCCCCAGGAGCTTCCAAGTCACCCTTCCTCTCATCTCGGGGTCATGCTTCCCATTTCTCTTCGCTGGAGCTCCCTGGTCTTTCTGACCTCACTACAGAGACAGCCTGGGGTTGAATCTCTGGACCTCTTCTCCCCTGTTTCTGCACGTCCTCACTCCACAAGCTTATTTATCTTGCTGTCCTCAGAGGCTATCTGCATGCGACGGCCTCCTGCGTTCACGCCATCAGGACAACTCCTGCCTAAACTTGTACCCAGTTGGCTACTTGACGGCTCCTATTGGGGGTCTAATGGACGTCTCAAACTTAATATGCCCCACACTAAATTCCTGACTAATGGCTTTTCCCCAAGACCAAATCTACTTCACCCCGTTTCTTCATCACTATAGATTGCAAGGCTGTCCTGTCTTTGGTCAGTTACACAGACAAAAAATCCTGGGGTCATCTTTGACTAATCTCATCCTCACACACCCCACATCGAATCCATCGGCAAGTGCTGTGGTCACTGTCTTCAGACTACAATCAGACCCAACTTTTTCCTGCCCTCACTACTTTTTTTTTCCTACTCTCCTGGTCAAAGTCATCCTAAGTGGTCTCCATCTTTCCATTCTTACCTTCCTACAATATATTCTCAATTCTAAAGCTAGATTGAGCCTTTGAAACGTCATGCCAGATCAAGTCACTTAGTGATCTCCCGTGGGTTACAGGTGGAAGGCATTCTTCTTAGTAAAGCATCACAAGAATGGAGAAGCAAGAACCCAATGTACTCAATTCTAATACGAAGGCAGTAGATGACCTAATACATCAGCGGTTCTCAACCTTCCTAATGCCCAGGCCCTTTAATACAGTTCCTGTGAGTTGCAACCCACAGGTTGAGAACCGTTGTATGTTGGGAGGTAGGGGGATGAGGGAGCAGGGAAAGGGGAGGAGGGAGGGGAGGAGGGGGTCACAGTGTATGACACACCTCTTCTGGGACGACACAATTTATAAGAGGGAATTTGCCTTACAAATGCAATCAGTGTAACCTAATTCTCTACCCTCAATGAATCCCAAACAAAAAAATGCACAATTCAAATGAGTCTTAATCCTGTCCTATCCTGCTGCCTCTGAATTTCTCTCCTCTTCTCTACCCCTCCACCTTCTAGTCTAGCAAAGTTGCCTCCTTGCTGCTTCTGGATAACCAAGGGCTTTTCCGCCCCAGACTTTCTGCACCTGCTATTTCCTTTGCCTGGAAAATGTTTGCCCCAAGGGAATCCTGCGTCTTGATCCCTCACATTACTTAGATATCTGCTCAGATGGTGCAGTTGTTCTCCTGTGAAAAGAGGGGCAGGAAAAGCCACCATACTGAAGTCTCAGAGCACAATATGACTGTATTTCAGACATGGCTCTGAACACATTCCACGAACTATAAAATTGCATCTCAGCAGCCTCACCCAGCTGGTAGTGATAGTTTACTGAGTGCTTGCTGTGTGCCAAATATTTTACTGAGTGCTTTCCATGCTGTGTAAATATTAACTCAGTCTACATAGCAGCCCCATCAAGTCAGCACTGCGACTATCTCTGCTGTACATGTGGAGCACAGAGAGGGTAAGTAATTTGCCCCATGTCACACAGCCAGAGCTGGGCTTTAGCCTAGAGCTTAACCGTGGACCCAAGCTTAGGATGCCACTTGAGAAAAGGAATCAGATTTAAGTTGAGCCTTTACAGGTGGCAAAGCAAGCATCAATTTACAGTTAAAAGTAGATGGAGGGCATTCCTTCACGGGCAGATGGCACTGTGTGTACACAGGTGCTGAAGTGGGCACACTTCCTGTGGCTGAAGGTGTAAAGTGCACAGTTGCTAAGGCGAGTGAAGACTGGCACCGGAGCATTCGCAGGGGGGTGAGGTGGCTGTTTATCTCCTCCTGCCCCGAGATGGAGAGCCCACATCCCTCACACAGGCGTCTGGAAGTGAGTTGTAGCAGTCGAAGTCGGCTAGTCCTTTAAACCCTTATTGGTCAGCCGATCACGGAACTTTGCAGCGGGGGTGGGGTGGGTGGGGGTGGAAGGGAAACCAAGAAAATGCAAGTGCAAGGACGGGGGGAGGTGCAGCTTCAGAAGCGGGGGAGCGCTCTTCCTGCCTAGACACGACCTCTCCTTCACCTTCGCCCGGGCGACCTGGCACTGGGTCCTTATGGCCAACCATGAATTCAGACCCGTGTCCGGGAACGAACCCTGCTGCCCGCTCTCTAAAAGGGCCCAGATCTGTCTCGGCATCGGTCTCCTGGTCTTGACGGGCGCCGTGGTGGCGGCCGTGGTGGTCGGAGTCTTGATGGGGCGCCCAGCGCCCCAGCTCTTGGAGTGGAAGGGGCGAGGGACCACCAAGCACTTCGCTGAGATCGTCCTGGGGCGGTGCCTCATTTACACGCAACTTGTGCAGCCTGCGATGAGGTGAGCCGGCCCCGCGGGTGCACAGCTGGCAGGGCACCTCGCCGGGGAGTCACCGGGGTGGGCGGTAGTCCGGGTCACCCAAACAACGGCTCTTCTGCAGACCATCAGCTGCGGCCCGCCGGGTGATGCTGAGCGAGGAGCCCCGGCTCGCGGCTGCGCGCGTCCGGCTGACCCTGTCCCCTCGTCGGCGACCCCTCGGTCGAGACGCCCGCCTTCTGGGCAAGATGCCCCTGTCCAGCCCCGCGCCCTACCCGGCCTCGGCGCTCACAGGGAAAATGACCCAAAGCGCAGGGTGGGGAGGGCTGGGATATTGACATCTTCAACTCTGCAAAAGAGTTTCCGTCCGTTGCAGCTGCCCAGGAAGTGCCGGGACAGTTACAGTTACACACACACACACACACACCCTGCACCTGGTTAAGTGGCTTGCAAAGCCTGCGCTGGGGGAGGAGGCGTAGACCATTAGTTTTATTCGTTTGTGTACAAGGGCACCCGGATTCTTCTTGCGTGCCCTAAAAAGCATTTGACCTGGCTCGGCGCCTGTGGCTCAATCGGCTAAGGCGCCAGCCATGTACACCTAAGGTGGCGGGTTCGAATCCTCAGCCTGGCCCGCCAAACAACAATGATTACTGCAACCAAAAAATGGCCGGGTGTTGTGGCGGGCGCCTGTTGTCCCAGCTGCTTGGGAGGTGGAGGCAGGAGACTCGCTTGAGCCCAGGAGTTGGAGGTTGCTATGAGCTGTGATGCCACAGCACTGTACCCAGGCTCCGTCTCAAAAAAAAAAAAAAAAAAAAAAGAAAGCATTTGACCCGAGAAATCGTTAACAAAGCAAAACAGCCTAGTGTAATCCTAGCAGGCTGGAAGGCAGAAGGCCAAGGAAGGTGGATCTCTTGAGCTTAGAATACAAGACCAGCCTGAGCAAGAGTGAAACCCATCTCTACTAAAAATAGAAAAACTAGCTGGGGTTGTGGCGGGCACCTGTAGTCCCAGCTACTCAGGAGGCTGAGACCGGAGGATCCGCTTGAGCCCAGGAGTTTGAGGTTGCTGTGAGCTATGATACCACAGCATTTACCCAGGGTGACTGAGCCATACTCTGCCTCAAAAAAAAAAAGGTATGGGGTAGTTACTATTGGTATTCACATTTTACAAATGTGCAAATCGAAGTAGGGAGTTGTGTAGATTGTCCAAAATTTGCCTTCAGAACTCGTAGCCACTAACCTACACTGCCTGTGTCTGCTGCATAGACAGAGTGACTATACAATTCATTGATCATATCTACGGACTTTTGAAATAGAAAAGATAATAGTAGAAAATACTATTAATAAGTATGCAGAGTCACTAGGCTTGAACCAGGACATACGATCACCATATCCGTGGGTGCTTTAGGACCATCGGTTCTGGAGTCATACATTTTGGGTTAGGTCCTGTCACCGTGAGAGCTTGGGCCAGTTAATTTCTCTGTGCAGTTCCCAACTGTGAAATGGAAGCATTCAAAGTAGTACTTAGCACATGGGGAAATGCTGAGGATCCAGAGTAATAAGCTTGTCATGTAATAAATTCTTTTTTTGGCAATGAGCATCACAAGACACCTTCTCACAATAATAATTATAGATCAAGGACAACTGTTTAAAATGGATATCTGGTGTTATTTAAATCACAAGGCAGGAAATCAGCCCTCCAGTCATGGAATTTATGTTGTTTTTAATTTTTTATTAGTTTTCTTTTTTTTAGCTCAACATCAACACTCGATCTTGGAGATCTTTCAATGTCAGTATGTGTAGACCTACCTCAAGCCTATTAATAACTCACCCTATTCCAGAGAGTAGATGTAACCAATTCCTATTCATAGGAAATTAGTATGTTTCCAATTTTTCAATCCTATTCATTCATTTAACAATTATCTGTTGAGGCTGGGTGCTCCTAGCTCAGTGGTTAGGGCGCCAGCCACATGCTCCGGGGCTAGTGGGTTCAAACCTGGCCCAGGCTTGCTGAACAAAATAATAACAATAATAATAATAGCTGGGCATTGTGTGGGTACCTGTAGTCCCAGATAATAGGGAGGCTGAGGTAAGAGAATAGCTTGAGCTCAAGAGTTTGAGGTTGCTGTGAGCTATGCCACAGCACTCTACCTAGGGTGACAAAATGAGACTCTATCTCAATTTTAAAAAAAAACAAAAAAACAATTATCTGTTGAGCAGATGTTCCAGGCAGCAATCTCACTGCGGGAGGGGATGACGACGTTCCTGCTCTCACAAATCTTCTGTCCTTCTTAGGAGAAGCTTGATGGAATGTGCATCTCCATATGTATCCTTCATACATTTAGGATTGTTTTTGTAGGATAGACTTCTAGGGGTGGAAATTCTGGGTCAAAGGGAGAATCATGCATATTTTGATTTTTCCAAATTCCAAATATTTCTAAATTCTCTCCAAAATAGCTGTGCCATTAACCCTCCCATCATCCGTCTATCAGAGGGCGAGCCTTCCCACAATCTCCTCATTGCTGAAGATTTTCAACTTTCCAAATTATACGAAAAATAGCATCCATTTTTCTCTGATTCTCAGTGAGTGTGACCATCATGCCTGTGTTGACCAGCCATTTAGATTTTTTCTATGATAGTTCTATTCATAGGTATCTTTGATCATTTCTATTGAGTTGCTTATTTATTTCTTATTACGGGAGATCTTTGTATGTTTTAGGTAATATTCAGACACCTATGCGGTAAAAGTCATTAGTACGAAATGTAAAAAGTAGCAAATTTTTATCCACACTTTGGAGAGAATTACATATGGCTGGTGCTAAGGCTGATCATGGGGCTTCACAGAAGAAGAAAACACAAGTCTTGGTCTCCAGGGTCCTACAGCCAAGAAGTTGGGGGAGAATCAGAGCAACATCGGACCTTGTGATCTCTGTGACAGAGAGGTTTGTACAGAGCCGTGGGGGGGACAGAGTCCCACTTTGTCACCCTCGGTAGAATGCCATGGCATCACAGCTCCCAACAACCTCCAACTCTTGGGCTTAAGCGATTCTTTTGTCTCAGCCTCCCAATTAGCTGGGACTACAGGCGCCTGCCACAATCCATAATGCACAGCTTTTTTTTTTTTTTTTTGCAGTTGTCATTGCTGTTTTAGCTGGCCAGGGCTGGGTTTGAACCAGCCACCTTTGGTGAATGGGGCCAGCGCCCTACCCACTGAGCCACAGGCACCGCTTGGAGCTATTGCTTCTGCATGGCTAGCCCTGCTCTGATTCTGCAGGGCATGTGAGTTACATACAGGCATCTATCAAACAAGAGGGCTATGTGAATTGCTGAATATGGGAGCCAAGTGCCCACACAATGCCGTGGGGATGCAGATGTGGACATCACCCACAGGTGGTGCAGAGGCAGGAAGGGTTCCATGAAAAATGCAGCATTTGAAATCTTCCCTTTGATAGAGTTTCAACAAGAGAGTATTCCGAGGAGGGCGTGCTCCCCTGTGGAGAGAAGCCCCCAGGGACAGAGAAGATGCCACTGGGAGGGAAAATGGGCCAATTGATTGACTAAAACTCTGGAAGGTGTTAGGACCTTGCCCTGGATCCCACTGGTGGGAGGCTCTGCACCTCCCATTGTCCCAGAACCCAGACCTTCTTAGCACACAAGAGTATGAGAGTGACATTTGCATGGGACAGAGTTCCAGCATGCTTTTCCATTGGGTGACTGACGGGTGACCACCTGCTACCCATTAGTAGTCTTAGTTGGACCATGTGCTTCATTGGGGCTGTGGACGGTATCATGTCACCTGGGTCTTCTCAACACTTAGCTTTGTGATTACCGGGTTTCCTTCAATCCTGGCTTTTGTTCTGGGGTTCTAAGACAGAGACCAGCGGCCAGAAAGTCTTAGAAGCACTAAGATTCAGTGAGGGGGAAACAGAGCTCCCAGGTACGGGGCCTGGGGCCGCCGGGGTACAAATGCGGAAGTCAGGCGGCAGTGCTGGCTGTGGGAGGAAGGGGGGGGTGGGGGTACCTCTGCAAGTAAACTGAAAGCAAAAAGAATGTAGTTGTGGGAATAGAATCTTCTAGAAAGAAAGGCTATCTGGACGCCCCAGTGTGGGTGTGATGACTGATGAGATAGGAGGGGAGGGAGAAGAGACCTACTTCTGCATTTTTTAGCCCAGTGTTTTGCTTCAGAGGCTGTTCCCAGAAAGGTTCCCATTGGCCCCCACTGCTCCGGTGATGCTCTTTGCTCAGGCCTCACATGTGCAGAGGAAATGGGGGCGTCTGCCTGGAGGTGGCTTCTGTTCTTTGTCTCAGCAACACTCCAGGCTTCTCCGCATCCTCCTTCCCTTGTCGTCTCAGGACTTTAGAAAAACAGTGACCAAAAGTCAGTCTGATACTTTAAAGAGAAAAAGATTGGGAATGGATATTTATGGGTTGTCTACAACATACAGGGAACTCTACGTAGTTTATTCTTTTTTTTTTTTTTTTGCAATTTTTGGATGGGGCTGCGTTTGAACTCCCCACCTCCGGTTATGGGGCCAGCGCCCTACTCCTTTGAGCCACAAGCAGCCCCCCCATTAGTTTATTCTTTTTAAACTGCACCAGAATCCCTTGAGGAAAGCCTTGGGATCCACAACTTAAGGACAAGCAAGAGGACCTTAGATGACATTTGGCTGTCTCCTCCCGGTACTCAGGTTGCCTGGGCAATTTGCGGGGCCCAGTGCAGAATGTAAGGGGCTCTTGGGGCTCATTGTTCAGAAGGCAGGAAGCAGCTTTTTTCCTTCTCTTCCAAGACCGACCTCTCCTCCTGCGGAGTGGTTTTTATTTGCTGTTTAATGTTCCCTGGGCCCAGGAATACTTTCAGGGACGGGGCATCTGGTTCGTTTTCTGTCCACTTCAAGGGCAGGTCATGAGGATGTGGCGGGAGGGCCCTGTTCTTCAGGACAAAGAGCCTGTACTTTATCTCCACAGGTAAAGTAGCAGACTGCCGTGTCTTGTCTTCCCCTTGTTGCCAGGACCAGCTCTTTCAGAATCGCCTCTTCTTTTTTGTTTTTAATTTCAGATTAATGGGAGAGTACAAACAACTGGGTTACAATGTTTGCATGTGTTAGGTATAAACCGTGTTGTAGTTGTGTCCTGCGCCCGGGAGGTGTGCCTTACGCCCTTACATTGGGCACATTAGTTGGGAGCACCTGTCAGTCAGTGAGTAGCCACCTCGGTTATCAGACCAAACAAACACAGAGTGTACATGTGGGGTGTGGTGCTATCCACAGGTGCAGGCCACCACTGGGGTCTTGGACATATGGCTAATGGAGGACTGTGTTAGCGGAGAAGTTGAACATGAAGCTGGTTCATGTGAGTCTGAGGGTACCGGATGGAGAGGTCTGCGCTGGAGATAAAGAGCTGGAAGTCAACAGCACATAGATAGAGACTCAAGGGAAGAAGACATTTTGGAGGAGGGGGTGGAATCAGTGTCCACGTGATTCTGATTGGTCAAGTGAGATGAAGACTGGAAACTGACCACTGACTTTGGCAATATCAGTCTGGGAAGAGTGACATTGATGAAAACCTGTCTGGAATGGATTTAAGAAAACAAAATGGACAGAGGAATTGGAGTTTGCAGTCTGGGATTAAAGAAATGGGGCAGCGACTGGATGGATACGGACGTGTTCAGGATGGAAGAAACCGGGGCTTGTCTGCGAGGCAGCTGCTTCAAAGTGGGCTGAAGAATCATCGACGTGAAGAATACTTGAAGGCTCTGCTTTGCTATGGCCTTTACACCTGTTACCATTGGCCTACCAGTGTCAACTTCAATGACATTATTAAAGTGACTCACTCACTTATCATTTTTTGCAAAACATGCAACTTAGTAAACAAAATTGTTTCATTTTCTGCTTATCCAGTTTTAGGCACAATTTAATTAGATTATATAATTAAAAAAGAAACAGCAGGCTCAGCACCCATAGCACAGTGGTTACAGTGTTGCCACATACACTGAGACTGGAGGATTGGAACCAAGCCTGGGTCAGCTAAACAACAATGGAAATTGCAACCAAAAAATGGCTGGGCATTGTGGGGCAGCTGTAGTCCCAGGTACTTGGGAGGCTGAGGCAAGAGAATTGCTTAAGCACAAGAGTTGGAGGTTGCTGTGAACTGTCACACCATGGCACTCTACCGAGGATGACATGGTGAGACTCTGTCTCAAAAAAATCAATCAATAAATAAAATTTAAAAAAAAGAAACAGCAAGCATAAACACATTTATAATAGGTAAATAAACAACCAAGTAGATAGAAACCAAAACTTTTGGGTATAGCAGAGAGTAGTTTATTAGCTGTGTAGAAAACAGGTAACTTGTTTTGTAGAGAGAATAAATAGTGTTGTTTGGTACAGTGACTCACTGGAGGTGATTTCTTTTTTTTTTTCAGATAGGAGATTTTTTTCCCCTGCAATGTAGAACTAGCCAGGTGTTATTCTCACCAGGAAAGGAACCCCTTAGAAAAAGATCAGGCCACCAAACCACAAAGACAGTTTTCTTAAATGAGGGTGGTGAAAAAAATAGATGTAAGGGGCAACGCCTGCAGCTCAAAGGAGTAGGGCGCCGGCCCCATATGCCAGAGGTGGGGGGTTCAAACCCAGCAGCCCTGGCCAAAAAACTGCAAAAAAAAAAAAGAACAAAGAAAAAAAATAGATGTAAAATGCTATGAAAAAACAGGAAACTGAATGACAAATGGAATCAAGAAATAGTTTCCTTGTGTGTGTTTCAAGCAGTAAGGTGTTAAAAGGGGAAGAATGGTTATAGTCACAGATTTTTGTAGTTGACCTGCGTGGGGTGCGGGAGATGGTCCTTTTCAGCAAAATATTACCAGTGAATGTCTATGCTGAAAGGAGGGATAACCAGGATCTTTTCAGTCAAAAAAGAAAGTGAAATTTCTGAGGTCAGGAATTTGCAGAATAAATGAAACAAGAAACAAACATTCTTTTTTCCCTTCAATGACTGATACGCTCTTTTTCTAATCATAAAACTTTTACTGTGTAGAACGCTTGGGAAAAATACAAAATATAGAAAAGAATGTAAAATCACTTAGCTCCTGAAATAGCATTCCAAATAGTGGAGAATAGCCCAATTAAAACGAGAAAAACTCCAGGAAACCCGCACGAGAAAGCTATATATATACCTGCTTAAATGTACAGCCTGAGCATACCTGGTTTTATAGAAATAATTCAGTTTTTCCTATAACAATCTTTTTTATTTATTTATTTTTTTTTATTTTTTTTGAGACGGAGCCTCAAGCTATCCCTCTGGGTAGAGTGCCATGGCATCACAGCTCATAGCAACCTCCAACTCCTGGGCTCAAGCGAGTCTCCTGCCTCTGCCTCCCAAATAGCTGGGACCACAGGTGCCCGCCACAACGCCCGGCCATTTTTTGGTTGCAGCCATCATTGTTGTTTGGCGGGCCCGGGCTGGGGACTCGAACCCGCCACCTTAGGTGTACATGGCTGGCGCCCTAGCCGACTGAGCCACAGGCGCTGAGCCGCAACCTCAAACTCTTGGGCTCAGCCTCCTAGTAGGTGGGACTGCTGGTGTCCAATATGATGCTCAGCTAGTTTTTCTATTTTTAGTAGCAACAGTGTCTCAATCTTGCTCAGGCTGGTCTCGAACTCCTGAACTCAAGAGATCCACCCACCTTGGCCTCCCAGAGTGCTAGGATTACAGGTGTGAGCCACCATACCTGGCCTGAGTTTTTTTGTAAAGACTCTAAGTGAGCTGCCCACAGCTAGTTGGATGTGTCTGGGATTTGGTCCAAAGCCACTGACTGTGCACATTCTCGGAGACAATACAGAAAATGGGTTCTCCATTCCTTCCAGAAATGTTCCCAAAATTGAGCTCTTTCCTCCATTTTCCCCCAGGACACTATGTTCTTTGCTCCACATTCTTTAGTACAAAAGAGACCAAAGCATATGAATAGGGTTGGGAGATTTCCCAGGAAAAAAAATAAAATGTACTTTGGTTTCTATAGCTGTGGAATCATTGCTTCTTAATTACCCAGGTTCATCATTTCTTTTCCTGGAAAATCCCAGGAGAATAAGCCAAAATCCTGTATAGACTCATGTAGTCCCACCTTTGCTCCCAAATATCTGAGCCCTTGTACAGGTGGGACACCAGTGGAGCCAACGCTGGGACATCAGTGAATTCAAAATGTCCTGTTGAGTCTCTGCAGGGCCAGATTTGTGTTTTAGAAGTTGTTAAAATTTCCCCAACTATTAGTTCTTACAAAACTACAAAGGGGCCAGACACTTTGGTTCGTACCTGTAATCTCAGAATTTTGGGTGGCTGAAGAGGATTACTTGAGACCAGGAATTCAAGACCAGCCTGGGCAACACTGTGAGACCCTGTCTGTACAAAAAAACCCAAAATCATTAGCTGGGCTTGGTGGCTGGGACCTGTAGTCCCAGCTACTCTGGAGGCTAAGGCAGGAGGATCACTTGAGTGGGGAAGTTTGAGGTTACAGTGAGCTATGATCAGGCCACTGCACTCTAGCCTCAGTGACAGAACAAGACCCTGTCAAAAAAAAACAACAAAGGAACTCCAATTCCAATGTGTGAAATTGCCTCTTCTATTCTCTCATGGACTGTGGTTGTTCTGGGCTTGCCTCTCTCTGTCTGTCTGTCTCTCTTTCTCCTTCCCATACTCCTAACTTTACACTGCAGAGTCCAGGAACCAAGTTTCATCTCAAAGGGCAGAGGAGAGAGAGAAATGAACCAGTCAGGACAGAATTCCCCGCAGGAGGCAAGAGGAAGGGAGGAAGGACTACCCAGGAACACTTGCAAGCCAGAGAATGTTGCTCTTTGACAAAAACAAGACCTGGTTTCTCCACAGTGGCCTGGGGCTGAAGGTCCTAACCGGGCACCTGAGTTGACATCTGATGTCCACCCCAGCTGCCATGCTGTATCATTTAGGATGCTCTTGACAATGTGGGTAAATATAACCCAAAAATTCAGATGTGAGATGGGATCAGACAGGTCCATCTCTCTCTCTCTGTTCTCCTCCAAGGCATTAGCCTCCTCCCACCATCACACCTCTGTGGTCCTAGGGTGGCCACCAGCCATAGGTGGCTTCCTGGCTCCTTGATCACAATTAGTGGGAAAGGGTCAGTGGTGTGCCACACTGGGGGTGTGAGGGATAGAAAGCACTGATTTGTAGCATTTGCCAATTTCTGTGGTGTAAGAACCCAAAGTAGCTGCTTTCACACTACCCACTGGACTTCACAGTGAGAAACAGAGGCACACACAGCATCCTCACACAGCTCCTGCACACCCCAGGAGCAGAGAAGCACCCTTCTCTGTGGCAAATAAGGACTTCCCCTGGAACAGAGCATGGGATAACATGGATTGGTTTAGACCCATGGGGGACCATCCCTGGAATCTGAGTCAATTTCACCCATACCATACAGCAGCTCCACAGCAGGGGCAGGAGGAAGGAGCAGAGGATGTCAGGAGAGAAAGCCACAGTGGACCCCGCAGGACGTGGCTCTCTCACCTTCCTAGTATTCCCTGCCCAACATTCCTGCCCTGTTGGCCTCTTGCACCTTCCAGCAGCAACCACAACACTGGCTGGCAGCCTCACAAGCAAGCCCACTCAGGTGGTGGCGGGTAGTGGCTGATCCCTGGTTTGGGGACAATGAAGCCATGAGGCTGACAGATAGGAGGACTTCAGAGATAACCAGGGCAGCAAAAGCCAGCATCTCATAGAAGGCCCCAGGAACCACCTTTGTCATGGCTACGTGGTGAGAAGTCTGCCTGTCTGAAAATAACAGCAGCTATTGTCTGTCACAGTCACAGCCTGGCCCCTCCCAGGCATAGGGGGACAGCCAGGAACCCTCCCTCCCAGGTCTGCACAAGCTCAGGGTCTCTTGGTCTATCTCTGGAGCCCACTGAGGGTAGAAGGTGCAAGGCCAGAGGGAACAGCCCTGTGTCTCTGACCACCTCTGTCGGAATTTACCACCATGTTGTCAAATGGTTCATTTTTCTTACGAGCTATGCCGGGGGCTTTGGAAAGACAGGCAGCTTTGCAAGGCATGGACATGCCAGCCCAAAGCTTGAGGTTCCTGCACCTGCACTGGGGGAGGACTGTGGATCTGAAAGACACCCACTCCATCGCCTGCTTCCTGGCCCGGAGCCACGTGGTAGGCTCAAACCGATGCTTCCTGAATCATCTGTGCAGACAACCTGTTTCTCTTTGCTGCCAGCACAGCTAATTGCTGAGTTAATTGGCAATGTGTTGTTAGGTGAAAAAGAGCAAGTTATAAAACTGTATTTATAGTTTGACATTATTCTTGCAGAAAAGGAAATATGTGTAAGTGTGTTCATGTATGTTGTGTTCATGTGTGTGTGTACGTGTCAGAGGAGCATCTCTCTGTACAAATATAATGGACATAGAAGACAAAAATAGAACAGGGGTTCTCACTGGGGACAATTTTGCCCCTCCAAAGGGACATCTGGCAATGTCTGGAGACATTTTTTGACTGGTAGGGGGAAGATGCTATGGCATCTAGGAGGTGGAGGCCAGGATGCTGCTAACCACCCTACAGTGTGCAAGATAGCCCCACAGGTCAATAGTGCCAATGTTTGGAGACCTTGATCTACACAGTAGTCCCAAAGTGGGGTCCTCGAAACAGTAGCATCAGCATCACATGGGGAACTCATTAGAAATGCTCATTCTTAGCCCCTAAACCACTAAGCGGCCACCTTAGTGACGTTACCTGCCCACCACGCTAGGCCCTCCCCTCCCCGCCAAGTCTACCTTGTCCCCGCCAAGACTACCAAGTCCCCGCCAAGTCCACCAAACATTCTGGTGATGGGGCCAAGAAGTCTGTGTCTTTAACAAGCTCTCCAGGTAATTGTAATGCATGCTCCAGTGGGGAGACCACTGGCCTGAGAATATATATATTTTATCTCTGGATGGAAGGAGCAGGTTCTTTGATGCTTTTCTTTTTCTCTTTATTTCCTAAAATCTCTATATTTCACTAGGTATTATCTTTGTGATCAAACAAAATATAATCTCAAGTCTTATTCAGCGATGGTAAGATTTCCATGTCAGCTGGTCAGCTGGGAAGAGAACAGAAGTTCCCAAGACCAGAATGTCAATCCTGGCCTAATTTAGGAAGCCAGCTGTGCGACCTTGAAGGAGCAAGGTGAGCTAAGCCTCACCTCCCTCACATATGATGATCCCTATCTCTCAAGTTTACTGGGTGCATAAAATCCCAGGCAGAAGCACCCAGCACTGTTCTGAGTTCGTGAGAGGTGTTCAGCGAGTCCACCTTGGGTGTAGGTGACACTGCCCTAACATGAACCAGGCCACACCAGGACAAGAACCCCTCTGGACTACACTGGATCCCTCCCCTTCAAACCAGAGCTCAGACAGCACGATTATTGTGGGGAATGACATTTCCTCCCCACACCGGTGAGAGCTTGGTTTGTTTATGCAACATCATGTAAATATTCCTGTGTGTCCAGCCATTTTTTCTGATCGGAGGGCATTGTGTTTAGAGGAATTTCCTCCATAGATCCACTGAACTGGATGCTGGTAGATATTATTCTAGAATAAATAAAGACTCTCCTACGTTGGGTAAAGAGCAAAGACTCAGCACCAGCTCCACCGCCCGGCAGTTACAGCGACCAGCGCTTCCGGGAGCGCGCGCTGCAGACCACGCCCAGACCAGTCCAGCCAATCAGAACTCAGAACCCCCACTCCACCCCGCGCACGATCCGAACTCGGACTCCAGGCATGGGTTGGGTAGGACCTGAGTTGATCCTTTATACACATTCTGGGTCAGCTAAAAAAAAAAAAAAAGCCGGATACACAGTTGGTGGTGAATAATAAAAGAACAAGGTTGTACCCATCGCCGCAAAGTCTCCTAGCAGGAGGGAACGTGGCAAGGGCAAAATATCTGAATCCCGTTCTACAAATGGACAGCAGGGGGCGCTCGGCGTGACCTTGGATGAGCGACTCAGCCTTGCAAGGCTCCCATCTCTCCATCTGTAAAAGTGGGTGAAAAGCGGCCACCTTAGTGACATTACCCGCCGCACTAGGCCTGCCCTGAGTGTATCAGAAGCATAGTAAGTGCTCATTAAACGGTGGCTCTTAACTGCCCCAGTAGATCTTGCACCACAGCCACCTCGCTCTAGAGTCACCTTTGATCAACGCTCGGACGAGCTCTTTGTTCTCTTCCTGGAGGATTTGGAGCACTTGCAGCCCTCACCCCACACACATCTAGGCGCTCCTTGTGGCCTGAGATTTGGGGTAAAGGGTCTGTCCTTGAGAGAAAGGGGTGAGGACATATAAGCTACATGGGAAGAAATCAGGCCCAGGGGGAAGGAGTAGTTTCCCAGGCTCTGCATGCTGATCGCCCCCCCCCCCTTGGGACCCATTTTGGTGCCTACCCAAGCATCTGAGATGCCTGAGAAGGTGACAGCATCTGGCTTTTAGCAAGACAAAGAAATAATGATCCTCAGAGGGCCTGATGATTACCTTGTAGTTTCCTTGGAAACCAACTTCACCTTCCACAGACCTCTCTTATGTCTCCATCTTTCTCTCCTGCCTTGATCTGGGCCAGGAATTCAAGAGGAGTCCTTGCTTTGAGGACTTGCTTTGAGCAGTGAGCCATCAGCAAAGAGAATAGAATCCCACAGTTTCCTTGTCTTTCATCTAGGAACCATATTTCAGGGTAACAAAGGAACCCTGGTTACTGAACAAAAGAATTCCTGTAAATAAATGCAGGAGGAATCATAGAATCAGAAAATCATTTTGTAACTCCCAATAAAATAATTGATTTAGACAGTGGTTGAAATAGTTAGAGGAAAAGCTGATGGGTGTCCCAGTTAATAACAAGCCATCCTTCAGTGCAGTAACTGATGACAATTTCGTGTTGTCTTTGGCATTCAGAGCTGGCGGAGCATGAGGTGATGGGGCTCAGCTGGAGTCAAATGGCAGCTGGGGCTGAAGCAACTTGGGGACCCAGCTAGGCAGGGCACCCAAATGACTTCATCATTCCCATGCCCAGTACCTTGGCTGGCATGGCAAGAATAGTAGGGATGGGCAGACATCTCTCCCTGGCAATCTTCCCTCCATGCTTCCTAACACAGTGGCCACATAGTCACACTCCGGACACAGCAGCTGGCTTCCCCACAGTGCACATCTGAAAGACGAAAGGGGAAGCTACAAGGCTTTTTATGACCTACCCTTGGAAATCACACGTGGTCACTCCTATTACCTAGTGGCCAAAAATAAGTCAGACACCAGCTCAGACTCAGGGGGAGTAGACTCCAGAAGGACATGAATACTGGGGGGCCCTCTTTGCAAACTAGCTACCAAACAAGGAATGTTATCACAGAGGAGTCAGGCTGTCACCACCCAAGCCCACAGATCCTTTCTAGAACCCCTAAAAGAGGGACAAGCCGAGCTGACCACATGTGCCCCTAAAAAGATGCAATAGGAAGCACCCAGCACCACCCCCCATGGAAACTTCCTGTAAAAAGAAAAGCTGAATTTAATTCTAATTGAGCCTGTCATGCTAACATCTCTTTACAGGATGTGTAGGGGCAGGAGTGAAGCAATGTTGCAGTGGCGAAGCAAACAGAAGTCTAGAATGGATAATCCCCAGGAGAAATAGCCAAGTTTCCACAAGAAGTCAAGGCCAAGCGCAATGGCTCACACCTGTAATCCCAGCACTCTGGGAGGCCGAGATGGATTGCCTGAGCTCATGAGTTCAAGACCAGCCTGAGCAAGTGGGAGACACCATCTCTAAAACAAAAATAGCCAGATGTTGTAGTGGGCACCTGTAATCCAAGCTACTTGGGAGGCTGAGGCAAGAGAATCACTTGAGCCCAAGAGTTTGAGGTTGCTGTGAGCTATGACACCACGGCACACTACTGAGGGTAACAAAGTGTCAAAAAAAAAAAAAAAGAAAGGAACATAACCAAATGCCACTTGTGGGCCTTTTCTGGATCCAGATACCAACAAACCAACCACAGTATAAAAAGAAAGTTGATTATGGATGGAATATGAGATGATCCCAAGTAGTCAATATTTATTGTGATAATGGCTTTGTGGTTATGTAAGCTGATGTCTTTTTTTTAAGAGAAATATTTAAACTAAAGTCACATTATGATTGAGATTTGATTGTAAATTCTTCAACAGAAAGAAAAAGAGAGAGAGGCAGCAAATCTGACAGAATCCTGCTAATGATCAAATCTGGGTGAGTAGCGGGTAGGTGGGACTTCATTGTACTATTCTCTCCACTCGTGTGTAAGTTTGAAATAGTTTGTGATAAAAAGAAAAAATTTTAAAGGGAGCCATTGAGAAGGAGCCTTTTATCCCCCGCTGCTCCTGACAGTGTGGCTTCTCGCTGGAATCATTTGTCACAGTAAAGCTCAGCTGCCCAGACCTCATCAAGAACAAATGCCGCCTTTCAAAGTCACCTTTCATAAAGCCAGAGGCCGCCTTTCTAAGCCGTGGGCTACCACCCCTCCTATTGTTAACTAGGGCTTTGCTCAGCGAATTGGCTGATTTTAGCTCCTAAAGAACAGCAGGCCCCTCCCTACCTCAGGATCACATGTCCCCAGGGTTCTGTCTCCTTTGTGGGGGTGACATCGGCATCAAGTGGACACCGTAGGCACAAGCTATAACAGGGAAGGTTTGAAGCAGACAAAGGGAAGAAGGTCAAATACACAGCAAGTACAAGTCCACATGTACATGTCCTCCACAAACGAGAGAGAGAATGAGAGAGAGATGGGGGATTAATTGGCCGTGGCCAGACCTCCTTCAAGCCGGATGTTACTTCTCCCTCTGTAAAGAGAGGGGGCAAGATCAGTGGGCGTCCCCCTCCTGGCTAATCCCCAAGAGATGTCTCTACCAGAGGTTTTAAACCTGCCTGTTTTTGAAATTCCCTGGTGATTCCAAGATCATGTTCCCAGATCAGCCTTTGGGGGCCCTAGGGTGAGTGTACAGAAGCTGAGTGCATGGGCTCCCTCAGACACTCAGACCCAGGGGGAGTGGACTCCAGAAGGGCAGGAGGGGAAGGAAAGAAGAGGGCAGATGGCTGGTCTGAGATTCAGGAGCATGGGGCTCAGCCCCACCCAAGCAGTGCTGAGAGAGTCACTGTTTCTCAGGGGCTCATCTATAAACAGGATCATGCCCCTCATCAGGAAGGGAGGGGAAACACATCCACTGACTGGCCAAGGCCTACTAGCTCTGAAACAGCACCAAACATATTGTGTCACATAACCAAGCAGGTGATAAAGCTGGGGGGGGGGGGGGATGGAAAAGAGCTGGAATATTCTTTTTTTTTTTTTTTTTTTTTTGAGGCAGAGTATCACTATGTTGCCCTTGGTATATTGCATGGCATCACAGCACACAGAAACCACAGAATCACGGGCTCAAGCGTCTTGCCACAGCCTTCCAAGTAGCGGGA
>CAUYQV010023848.1:0-13738 GCA_963574575.1 Galagoides demidoff | reverse complement strand
GGCTCGGCGCCTGTGGCTCAATCTGCTAAGGCGCCAGCCACATACACCTAAGGTGGCGGGTTCGAATCCCCAGCCCGGGCCCGCCAAACAACAATGATGGCTGCAACCAAAAAATGGCCAGGCGTTGTGGCGGGCGCCTGTGGTCCCAGCTACTTGGGAGGCAGAGGTAGGAGAGTCGCTTGAGCCCAGGAGTTGGAGGTTGCTATGAGCTGTGATGCCATGGCACTCTACCCAGGGGGATAGCTTGAGGCTCTGCCTCAAAAAAAAAAAAAAATACAATAACACCAGTTCAAAGGTACCAGCTTTAGAATTATAGTTTTAACTCATTCTCCTAAAATCAAGCATCTACGACTGGGTGCATCTATGGCTGGGCTCATGCCTGTAATCCTAGCACTCGGGAAGGCCAAGGTGAGTGGATTGCTTGAGCTCATGAGTTTGAGACCAGCCTGAGCAAGAGTGAGACCCTGTCTCCAAAAAATATAGCCAAGCAAAAGTACACATCCAAAAGGCACTACTAAACAATATTCTAATGGCCACAAAAAATTAATGTGGCAGGTGCTCGTAGTCTCACCTACTCAGGAGGCTGAGGCAAGAGGATTGCTCAAGCTCAAGAGTTTAATGTTGCTGTGAGCTAAGACACCATAGCACTCTACCACGGGTGACAAAATGAGACTTCTTCTCAAAAAAAAAATCAAGCATCTATTAATATAAATATTATAAATATAAAATTGCATAGAAGCTGAAATTCTTTTAATACCTTAAACTCCCTCAACTGAAATGCCAAATTTATTTTCATGTCTCAGAACATGTAGATATATTATCTTTAAGATTTTGTAATCTTTTGACATTGTAAATGACTTAGAAAATAGAACATTTAATTTGCTGGTCATTCAAGCTACAAACATCAGTTAGCTGAAATATCACACACAATCTTTGTATTCTTTGGCTACTGGGAAACACACAACTCAAAATATCATTTTGTTATGGATTGAGACTAATAGCATTAAGCTGAAGGAAGAGAAGAGTCTAACTACTATAATGTCATTAAATTTATTTTCTCCTTTAATAATAAATCAAGACTCTAATACTTTTCTCTTAATCCTCAGCACACAATTTAAGCAAGAGAATGTCAAGGCTCAGAAAGACACTCACAAACCCTGCAGAGACAAGAACCTGATTCACCCCGGGTACTGACAGGTGCCGGCTTACCTGGATGAGGAGGTGATGTGTGGGCCACCTGTCAATGGTGCTCCACTTCATCCCGGGCTTCCGCCCCACTTCATTATAGTATCTGTAAATGGCATTTAAGCTGCTGCCTGAAATACACAGGAGCCCCTTAGTAGATGCATTTCAATTACGGTGAAGATAAAAAACTAACTAGAAAAGGCAGTAATTATAAGTTCAAAGCAAGCAACTCCTTCCAGCCTGAATCAGTCTAATTACAATCATTTCAGTACTCTAAAATGCATATAGATTTAGCAGCCCTGCAGATGAAGATCACTAAAATGTAATCAATTTCAATGGACTTGCAAAGATTATTGAGGCCATGTCTAGACAGAAACAAGATAGCTGTGAATTTATGAATTATAAGCAGTCATTATTTGCAGGAACCAAGTTATGTTATTTTTTTTTTCTCCAGTCATGAACATGAGCAACTTTATTGCAGAAAATGTAGGGGATGGGAAGAAAGAAAAAAAGAAATCGCCATTATCCCCGCATACTAATACAGCTGTCATTTCATTCTAGCATACTTCTTTTCAGTCAGTTTTCTTTAGAGAGGTTTTGTTTTACAAAGTTGTGCTTTTAGAACATACGCAATTCTGCATCCTGAGCATTTTGATAATTTCTATTTATTATGTTATTATGATGAGATAAATATTTCCCATGTTACAACAAAAGGTTTTTAACCATCCTTTTTAATGGTTTCATGATAAGGAGGGTCACTGATGGAGGTTTTATGAGCATTCTTAACCCCTAGGATGAGTCACATGGACACCAAATCCTAACAGGTAATCTAATAAAATTTATACTTCTAAGTGATGAAAATCATGAAAATTCAAAGCCTAAAGGAAGACAGAGGTGCCAATACGATACAGATTTTTCCTGGTCTAGAGGAGCTGGCACTGAGGCCAACTCTTAGTCCTATGAAACCGATTCTAACTTGGGGCCTCATTCTCAATTTCAAGACAGGGCAAGGCCTAAAACACTTCCCTGTTTCTCATCATCAATCCATGGGGTTCTCTAACTGTAAGAACTAGAGTAGAACCTCTGTAAGCTGACCACCCAAGGGACTGTAACCTACTGGGTCAATATATACAGGTGGTCACCATAAGGAACTAGGCTTGCTATACTGATACATATGTGTGGCGCATGGCCAGTCTATGAAACTTGGATCAACCTAAGGAGGTAGTCAATCGAGGGAGGTGGCCAGCTATGGAAGCTCTACTGTATTAGTTAGGTTTCTAATTTAAAATGTTAGCCAGGACAGAGCCATATTTTAAATCAAATATACTCTTAGGCTAAGACTCAACTTTCAAAAAAATAAACAGTTTTCGATTTTGGTAAGTAGAATACAGTGAATCAGAAGAATCCAAATTGACTCCATTCAAGGTTCAGAACAACCTCTCCAAAAATCACCATGTAGTCACCACCATATTCACATTGGAAACCACATTTCACAGGTGGATATCATCTTCAGATGTGCAAAAGGGTGTCTGGAAGCTACATTAGCTTGTTCAGGTAGCTTGGAAATATTCAGTAAACTACCAGAAGTTGTTAAGAAGGGGAAAATATAACTGAGAAATTTGCTTGTGATAGAATACACTGGCTCTGCCCCAAAAGTACATGTCCAAAAGACACAAGAGGTAAACAATACCCTAGTGGCCACAAAAAATTAATGCGCTTTCCAAAGGCTTTCACGGCTCAGGACTAAAGATGTACCTATCTCTATACAAGAGAGATACCAGAGAAAAACTGAGCATACCATTAGAGCCAACTGCAAAATGAAAACCATGGTCAATCTTTTGTCATGTAACAAACAATCTTCTTAACTTTCCAATTTTGAGAGCAGATATTTACATGTTGAGGTTTGTTTTTTAAAGCAAGGCAAAAGCATTGCTTCAAAATTCAAAAGATCTGACTCCTTCTCCAATAATATATTACCAGATATTCTGAAGTCATATGGGGTACATTTCCTGAAGAAATGACACTTCCAACTCTTTGGAGTATCTGAGAACTCAGGCGTCTTAAAAGATGCTCTGAACCAATATTTAAGGCAGATAACAAGTTTTGAATATTTCTTCCAGTAGCTTTTTGTTTTTCCTTACACCCTATAGTTATAAAAATAATATATATTAATACCCAGAAGCAATTTGAGAGTAAAAACGTGCTGACTGCAATCCTTGGGACAGAATGCAAATAAATGTATCTGAAGGTGCCAGTGGAAGCTTTGCCTGCAATTAATGACAGACTGTCAAACGGATTATTTATTCTCCAGTTCCCGTGACATATTTAGGACACAATGAGCCGAAACATTTTCCAAAATCAAGACCACGGAGAGCGGTTTGCAAAGGGAACCTCAAACTACGCTCGAGTTTTACCAGCCACAAACCCATAACTGAAGCACAACAAAGGGTACTGGGTGTCAATCAGCACTTCACAGGTAACATGGGCATCACAGCTTTCAAAATGGAAACAGTATCGCCTTTGCTCCATCAGTAAGAAAATCAGGGTAGCTATAAAAAGAAGTTCTAGTATCCAAACCTAGAAAGCGGCCTCAGGTTCATTCCTGATCCTTTTACCATGGCATTGTAGCACTGAACACTGGCAGCCACCGCCTGCCACCCACCAATTGGTAATTCCCAGCCGACCACCAATAACTCCAGGGACAGATGAACCATGAGATTTCAGATGGACTTAAAAGAAAAGAGGCAGATTTGCCATTCAAATTGCAAATAACATTCTTTCCTTCAGCACTCAGGCTCCCTGACTATTTTTGCCCGGACTATATCTAGTTTCTTGTTGTCAGAGGGATGCCCTTACCTGTGGTGGAGCAGCTGTACTGTGGGTACTGCGTGAAAGCAATAGCCCGTTCTAAGCCGTCTCTCTCCATCTCTTCAATTGCTTCTTCTGTTAAAGGATGAACGTACCGAAATCCAATGTAGTATTTGTGAGGGGCTGTTAGGAAAAACATGTGGGGAGAAGAAAGTATTAATCTTCGTACAGATTCCTCAGAGTCACCAAACATAATGCCATGCCCAGAAGAGAAACAGTTAACCTAATTTCCTGGGGTGCTGAGATCATAAGTAAGCTGAGAATATTCCTTAGATCTGCTCTTCGGCTGGTATATGCACTTTTGGTCACAATTTTCTGGGATCGGACCTCACCCACACACATAGTTAGCACAATGGTTTTTTGTTGTTGTTGTTGTTGTTTTTTTTTAGAGACAGAGTCTCACTTTGTCACCCTCAGTAGAGTGCTGTGACATCACAGCTCACAGCAACCTCCAGCTCTTGGGCTCAGGCAATTCTCTTGCATCAGCCTCCCGAGTAGCTGGGACTACAGGCGCTGGCCACAAAGCCTGGCTATTTTTTGTTGCAGTTTAGCCAGGGCTGGGTTTGAACCCACCACCCTTGGTATATGGGGCCGGTGCCCTACTCACTGAGCCACAGATGCCGCCCAGCACTATGGTTTTTAAAACTCAAGGTTCTCTGCTCTTGGCTGGGATAGGAGAGGCTCAAGAGAAAGAAGGGGAAAGCTAACACTTATTACTGGAGTATGATCTCTTCTTAGATATTAGACACCATGGTAGACATTTTACTTTTTTTTTTTTCTCATTTAAACCCTTTTTCAGATGAGAAAACAAGAGACTCTGAAGGGTAACTGACCTGCCCAAAGTCTCACCTAGTAGATGGTCAAGCTGAAAGTAGAGCCCATTCTCTCCCAGCCTGAGGGAATTGTCATCTGTTCCCTCAGCCCCCAGGCCACCACTTTATATAAATGACTGCAAGAGCTCTGGCTGTACCATGTAACCATGATAAAGGTTCACTGATACCAAATGATTAACATGATTCTTGTCATTTTATATACAATGCTTACCTGGAAGGCACCAAAAAGTAATTGTTCTTGGCCAGGTGAGGTGACTCACACCTGTAGTCCCAGCTCCTTGGAAGGAGGAGGGATGAGGATCACCTAAGCCCAGGGGTTTGAGGTGAGCTGAGCTTTGACCACACCACTGCACTCCAGCCTGGGAGACAGAGCCAGACCTTGACTAATGAACTAACTAGTTCATTGTTCTTGGCAACTAACTGGCATCTACTGCATATCCTTGTGCTTCTTTCTGTCACTTCACCAACTCCCTCCTCTAGCTTCTCTTATCCTCTTGCATCTTTCCTTTCCTGTATTTCAAAGGCATCCGTATCACACAATTTCAAGGGCCTTTGTAAAATCATAAAGCTGAGTTTCCTCAAGTTCCCTGGTCTCGCTTCCTTGGCCTTTTCGTAGGATTACACATAACTTATATGATGACACTGAGAATACACAACGTAAGTGTCAAGTAATAAGAAAACCAGGATGACGTGACTGCCCAAGGCATTAGCAGCGGCTGCAACTAAGAACATGACACAAACCTGCCATAAGAAACATGTAGATTAAAGTGAAGGAAAAGATAGGAGTTTATGTCACACATACGAGGATGTTCACATGGCTGACATTCCCCCTACGTTGACTCAAGGCACTCTGAAATAACAGAACTCATTACCAAGGCCAGAAGCAGAGTGCTATGAGGCGAGAGAAGCATGAACGGGCAGGGAAGGGTGGGCTGACTCAGTCTCTGGTGGAGACTGCAAACAGAGGAAGGAGGAGGTTTACACGGCATCATTTTCAGCTCTCCTTCCCTCCAGGCCACTGATGTTACGCTATCTTGCATAAACATGGTGAAGAGCAGTTAAAACACACCAGAGGATGTGACCCTCTAAGCAAACTCCAAATGACTGATGGTTCAAAGATTATGTGCTTCCCACTCAAACTGCCAAGTAGCACAATGCCATCAAGTCCATTAAGCAACTCCTGGTGATCTGGGTGGAGAGTTAGCGAGCCCGGGGAAATTGCTTTCTAATCTTTTTTGAGACAATACAATTATCAGACTGCCATAGCAAGATCCCCCAGTGCCACAGATCAGCCAGCTTCTCACATTTCCTCTTCACCTGTCCAGGGTCTGAAGGTTGAGGTCTAAATGCCTGGAGTCTGGGAGTTCCTCCAACAGTGTGGACTGAGAGGTGGAGAGGCTGCTCTTGCAGATAAAGGCAGGGTGGGTGACAGAGAAAGTGAAATATTCTGGAAAGAACAGATAATGTTTTCTAAATGCTCTTACGAAACGGACTGTAAATACCTATTCTAGGAAGAGCAGTAATGTGCTCTAACTGGGTCTTATCCTGAGGAACCAGCAGTATTCACAAAGGACCCTGCCCATCAGGATGGGTTTCACACTAGCTGGCTGTCCCCAGAAGCATGACATTAATCAGCACCACATCTGGCGGGCCCCACAGCTGGTGGGCATATCTGGTAGGCTCATGTGGCCAAAGTCAGCCCAAACCACATGCCTCACAGCCTAACCTGGGTACCCTCGGAGGGGCCACCCAATGAATATTCTTCAGCAACAACTATGAAACTGGATGTTTAAACAGTAAAAGTTCATTAATTTAACATGTACAATAGTTCAAGTGTCTGATGTATGATTCTCTGAGAGAAAGATTCACCATACCACTATCTAGCTCTACATAAATCTTATCAGATTGTGAACTCTGTGCTAATGATGAATAATAAAATTCATCATGAATTTTATAATAAATTCATCATGAATGAAAATAATAATAAAAGCTCAACATTCACTGAATGTTTACTGTAAACCTTTCACGATTGTCTTATTTAATTTTCACAAGAATCCTAGGAGTTGGGCTCAATTATCATCCCCACTTTTAAGATGAGGCTTAGCAAGTAAGCAGCCATGTGAAGTCATCCAACCAGGGGTACGGGGTTGCCCCACCTAAGTAAGAACCCACTGCTCCCCACCCTGCAGCCTGCCCAGAATGAGACTCTTTCATGAGTGCCCTTACTAAATAAGGACCACATCTTGCCATGTGTAATGCACTCCTGTATATGATATGAACTCCCATTTTTGACCAAAACTTTCAGGAAAATGCCTCTCAGGAAAGTGGTGGCTCTCAGCCAGGAAAGATACTTCTGTGGAGGGCTAAGGCTCCCTTGGAAAATGTGCAGACAGCGCTGCCTTCCCGCAGCCGCCCACATTGTGAAGCTGTCCCTTCCCTCTCTTCCATCCTTCCCTTGGCTGGTGGGGTGGGAGCTTCTGAGGCTGCTCAGCCTGTGGGCAGCCAGGCAGGTCCCTGGGGCCTGTGCAGCTACCGCCTGCCTCACCAGCCCCAGCCACACTCCTGATCACAGCACTCAGAGGAGGCTGCTCTAGCCCATTCCCACAGGATCCTGGATCTTCCCAGACAGGAAGCCTGTGCCCCTGGTGGGCCCAGCAGCACAGTGTGCCAACCCAGGGAGGCCACCTGGCTCCCCTGCTTCTGAGCCACACTACCCACGTATAATGAGTGTCCTTATTTTTCCCTCAAAAATTTGGGCAAAAAAGTGTGCATGACACATGGCAAAATGCAGTAAACTGTAATTAAGACAGATCCCATTTAGACTCTTCACCAGCCGATTACACTGCCCTTCTGCCTACTCTGTTCCCGACAGTGCTGCCATGCAATGCAACTGTACAAAACCACTTCCAAGCCAGACCCGCAGTTTAACTCACTGTCTCAGTAAGTGATCAACTCCATGCAAAGCCAGTGCAAGTCTCAAAACTTCCACACTGGCCACCCAGCAACAGCTACCTCCCGGAAAAATGACAGCATGATGAATTTTTTATTGGTTTCAATCACTCCATTTTCCCACTGAAAGAGAATTTTTCTTTTTTTTTTTTTTTGCGGTTTTTGGCCAGGGCTGGGTTTGAACCCGCCACCTCCGGCATATGGGGCCGGCGCCTTACTCCTTTGAGCCAAAGGCGCTACCCGAGAATTCTTCTTAATAGAAATAAACAGAATTAGTTCAAAAGTAAACTTTATAATTGTATAGATAAGAGGAACAGATGGAAGGGAGAATGAGAGAGAGATAGTGAGAAAGAAACAAAAAAAGCGAAGAAACATGGAGGGCGGGAGGGAGGAGGGAGGGAACTGTGCCCAGAGGGGCAGCTGGCCTTCAGCATCGGCTTCGTGCCCACACAGAGAAGTGTGACAAGGACAAGGACCCTCGTTATGGGCAATCTGGGGCGCCCTGAAAGAACTGCAGTGCCATACTTGGTGGTCTTCTCCATCCTCGATGCAAAATTCTCCCACATAAATTTCCAAGCCTGAGACCATCCTATGTGCTTGTCAGTCTCATACACGTTTTGGACACTGTTCGCCAATAAGTCTCCAAAAGATTCTCTCTCTCTGCCCCTTAAGCAGACTGGCCTGCAGCATTAAGATCCCACCAGACTGGAAGCTTCTTGTAAGTAGAAACCAGGATTTTCAACTTTGAAGAGCAGCACCAAACAGTGCCAGGCATTCAATGGGCTGCTGCTAAATGAATGAATGAAAGTGATCAGAGGCCTTATTCAATGCCACTACCATACTCCAAAAAGCAGGCCAGCTGAAATGATGAGATGGTCATCTACCACCCAGGAGAAAGCCAAAACGTACCCTGCCTGCCTCAAAGGGTCCCAAGGGTGGGCTATGGAGGATGGTGATTCCAAAAGGGCATCAGCGCCAGTGCCCATGCGGACCAGCTTCTGAGATCCAGGGAAACCAAAAGGAGCCTCCGAGAGAAGTGAGTCCCTGCCTGCCTGGGTGAAAACTGCCGGAAAACGCAGCTCCAGGAAGGTAAGGGCGTGGCCTGCTCACTGCTCAGCCCCAGAGCGCTGCCCTGACACTGTTCAGTGCTTATAAATATCTGGCGGGTGGATGAAGAATGGATGGATGTGGGAATTAAGGGATGAAAGCGTGCGTGGGGGAGTAAGCACGCAAGCGAGCGGAACGAGCAGAGGAGGAAAGACCATTTCCTGTGGCATTAGGGATGATTTAGTGACTGGACTGGCCAACCACCAAGCTGGTGTGTGTTCTGTGGACACATGAAACTTATCTCCAAAGTTACAACAAAGAATAATGGGCTTTTAAAAATAAGTCTCTCTGGCAGCGATTTTCACCAGTGTGCCATGAGAGGATCTTTGGTGTGCTGCAAAAATTTAAGGATCATTGATTAAATTATTTTGAAAGAACTTCAAAGCATAGTGAGTATATTCTTCTTTTACTCTTTTTTTTAATCAACATAATTCAAGTGGGCTGAGAGTTAAAACAGGCTGAAAACACTGCTCTAGGATAGAATGCTTAATCACTCAATTTTTTTGAAAATCTCTTTTACAACAGTTTTGACTATGTTAAGTATGTGGTGAATATTATTACTCTTTGGTCTCTACCAAAGCAGAGAATAACTGATCCTAAAAGCTACATGCTTATAATTTCCTCTCTTTGGACTACATGGCCATATATTAAAACGATCGGGACTCAGTAGTAACTGGAACACTGGGTAAAAGCTAGGTCCTTCCATGGACTCTTTCCAGGCCAAAGTGGGAGGCTGAGGCCACAGCTGGCTGACAGACCTGGCTAACCTGAAAGTCTCCCCACAGAGAGGAGGAGGTAGGAAGGATGCCCTTCTGTTTGTATTCCTTTTCCAAGTCTGACAACTCTACTAGGGTTCTTTTTTTATTATTGTTTTGGAAATGCAGCCTTCCGTGCTGTCCTTCTTTTTAGTGTATATTCTTATTCTCAGGTGCAATCATAGAGCACTGCAGCCTTGAACTCCTGGGCTCAAGAGGTCCTCCCACCTCAGCCTCTGGAGCAGCTGGGACCACAGACACATACCACCACACTTGGCTGTCTGAGGCTCTTTATAATGACGAGCACTATAGTAACACATGAGTAGGGGGTAGGAGGTGCCTCTTCTTTCCACTGAAGACAGCATAGCGATTGTAACTCTGATTCATGCTAAACCAGAAAGCAAGTCTAATATGCAGAAGCACAACTGAGCAATTTCCCAAGGGAGGTGACACTAGGACCCTGTGTTCCTTTGAGTGACGGGAAATGGTGGATTCTGAGAGCAGCCTGAGCTGATGCTCAGTGATGTCCTCTCAGAGAAGAGGGACATGCTCCTTTTGGTCCTGCCTGGGGGGCTGTTCTCCTTAGGGATCTCCAAGGTGTCACACTCCTGTCCTGATCCCGAAGCCTTAAAATAGATTTACCATGAATGTACTTCATATTCCTAAGAGGCATGAATTTTTCAATTTTAACATTTCTCACATTGGTCCATTTCTGTAATAGATGGCATCTTAAAATAAATTGGTGGTGTCTTTTGTCTTAGTATTATACAAAAACAAAGGTTTTCCCGCCATCAGTTGCATCTTGCATGTGTTTAATGTGGCACTGATGGTTCACTTGTGCTTTTAGGGTTTCATTCTGTGCATTATTATTCTGCTAAAGGTTTTCAGAGGACAATTACCATATGTGTACAACCCTCATTTAGTGTCACTTCCAATATGGCACTCCAGGACCTTCTGGTGGTGGTGTTGCCAAGAGCCGAAAGCAATCGCTGAAAGTTGCTGAGCGTCTTGTGGCTTCAGCGATAACCAGATAATTCTGCACTAAATGTTGACCTAATTAGCTGCCCCATCAGAAAGAAAAGGCGATGGCAGAAGCCTCAATCCACTTCCGAAAGATTTCTTTCTAGCCCCGTGATACGTGCATCTTTTATTCATGGTATGTCATTTGTGCCTTATAATCCAGCTCCATTTAACGAAGATCTCAGCTGGGCACCCACAGCTCAATGGTTAGAGTGCTGGCCCCGTGCACTGGGGCTGACGGGTTCAAACCTGGCTCCGGCCTGCTAAAAAAAATTTCAAACTTCCTTTTGAAACTAATGTTCCAAATTCTTAGCTTTTTCATTTGTAACATAAAAATGCCCATCAGTGAAGCACAGCCAACTAAATGAAGGCAGAGCTAGACAACGCAATTCTAAACAGTGTGAAAAAAAGAGACAGATCTAAGAAGTAACGCAGACTCGAAAGTAGGGATGAGGGATGAAAAATCGCCTGGTAGGTACAATAGATACTATTCAGGTGATGGGTACACTAGAAGCCCAGACTTCACCCATAATACAATGCCCCCATGTAACAGAAACCACTGTACCCTCTGAATCTGTTGAAAAATTTTTAAAGTAAAATAAAAAAAGAAGTAATGTAAAAGGCTATACAATCAAAAGGATAATACCTCAAGAGCTGAGTAAAATGACCCTATATTATGGAGAAATCCCCTCAAACTGAGAGTTGCCGGTACACGAACACGTTTGGTATCCAGTACTGTTTTAAATTTCATGACTACTGAGAAAGAACACACCTGGAGACAAGTTAAGGAAGCCACGCCATACCTGTGTCGGGGGACAGCTCGTCCAGCAGCTTCACCATGCCTTCTCCCTGCTTGGAAGTCCACATCTTGATGGGGGACCCGCCTCCAATCCTACGGTACTGCTCCTGAATCTTGGGGGCTCGGCGTTTGGCGATGAACGGGGCCAGCTTACTAAATCATTGAACATGTGGGTAAGTGGGTTTCATTCACCTTAGCAATGTGACAAAAATTGTCTACGCAATAAAAAAATGATAAGCAAAATTTGAAGAAGTGCCTAAGAAAATTGAGCCTTTCGAATTAGAAGCTAGAGATCTGTGACCACAGCCAGCTCTCCGGGTGCAGATCAGAGAGCTAAAGCTAGACCTTCTCTGAGGAACGTGCACTCTGCTCCAAGAGTCATCCCAGCAGCACACCCAGAAGATTCAGGACTCCCCACGCAGAGGGGCCTGGATTTGAGCTGGCTACCACCTCAACACATTTGATCCTACACCTAACAAGAACTAGGATATAAGACCTAGCACCATACATTCTTCTTAATGTAAAAGGAAATGTATATTAATCCTATAGATTTGAGGGATGCACAAGGATGTCCATGGAAACAACCTAACTGCCCATCAGTGAAGCGCAGCCGACTCAATGAAGGCAGAGCTAGACAACGCAAGTCTAAACAGCGTGGAAAAAAGAGCCAGATCTATACAATACGTTATGAAACAAGACACAGGGCTGCTTTTTCACAAAACAAAAAAGGAAAGATAAAAGAAAAATGCTAAAATAACATACGTTAAGTACACCTGCATTTCTGTGACACAGCGGGGAGGGCCTGAGTGTGTACATACTTAGATGCCCAGGGACGACTTCTGGAGGCCGCAGTGCTTACCTCTGGGCGGGTGATTAGGAGGCTGGAGTTCAAGGTGAAAGGGACACTTGCCTTTTACTGTAAGTACTTTCACACTAGTGGCATCTTTATCACATGCATGAATTTTTTGTTACAAAAACCTATTTTTTTGAGACAGAAATTCATGTCCTTTAGCTGTGAAAAATTTTCTTAATTTGTTTCCTTGAGTTCTCCCCTCTGTTTTTCTTTCTCTCTCTGTCTCTCTCTTTCTTCCTGTCTTTCTGAGCAGAGTCTCACCCTGTTTTCCAGCCTTGAGTGCCATGGCCTCATCCAAGCTCACAGCAACCTCAAACTCTTAGGCTTAAGCGATCTTCCTGCCTCAGCCTCCCAAGTAGCTGGGACTATAGGTGCCCACCACAATGCCCGGGTAATTTTTCTATTTTCAGTAGAGATGGGGATTTACTCTTGCTCAGGCTGGTCTTGAACTCCTGAGTTCAGGTAATCTACCCTCCTCAGCCTCCCAGAGCGCTAGGATTACAGGCGTGAGCTATCTAGCCAGGCCCCAAAAACCTATTCTAAAAGAAAAAATGAGGGGCAGTGCCTGTGGCTCAAAAGGGTAGGGTGCCGGCTCCATATGCCAGAGGTGGCAGGTTCAAACCCAGCCCGGCCAAAAAAAGAAAAAAGGAGAAGACAAAGGGAGAAAAGACGACAGGGAGAGGAGACAGCAACGAACCACATCCGTGGCACCAGTGAATAAGAATCATCACTTCCCTGCACGTTAATCAGATGTTAAGTGCAAAGTACAAATACATTTTTAAAAATCCTTAAAAGAACTACAGCTGTCTCAAGAAAACTACAATTACCAGGGCTCTGGGGAGGGAAGGGGTCCAAGGAGAAACTTCACTAACTTGCTTTCTCTCCCCCTGCAGTTCTTCCAAGATCTTATCCTTCTGATATCCAACAGAAACTAATGCTGCTGCTCTGACCATCACCAAATACACATTATAACTGCTTATTTTTTTTTGAACCTACAGAGTTGAGAAATACGTGTAGGGCAAAATGCATTGCATACATGATAAAACAGTAGAGGTGTTCATAAAATCTTACTTTTGAACAGGAAGCGTCATGAGGTCTCGGTCCAAGAAGAGCCTCAGAAGGAAGTCGTGAACTTCTCCAAGGGTTTCAGGGCCTCCCATATTTAGCATTAATATTCCGGTTTTTGGCTTCCTACATAAAATAAAACAGTTGATTTGTCACACTGTGTCTTTCCCTCTAGGGTAGAATCTTGGGTCAGCTAGCAAACTCTCATCCAATTTGTCTGATGTGTAGGTAAAAACCTACAGCCCCTTTTGCTACCATCACACAGGTGCCTATTTGAGAATATATGAGGCCTCCAAGGTCCCAG
>CAUYQV010023846.1:0-41342 GCA_963574575.1 Galagoides demidoff | reverse complement strand
GAGGCAGAGGCAGGAGACTCGCTTGAGCCCAGGAGTTGGAGGTTGCTATGAGCTGTGATGCCATGGCACTCTACCCAGGGGGATAGCTTGAGGCTCCGTCTCAAAAAAAAAAAAAAAAAGAAATTTAGCCAGAAATTACTGTAGATTAATTTCTGAGAAAAGTCTATCCAGAGGGCTAATTGATATGCTGTGAATGTGTCTATGTTAAGGTGTATCTAAGGATTAAAGATGTTTCCTGTTATTTTGTGTCTTATTCATAGAAAACTGGACTTATTAATAGAAAATGCTACTATTATGATTTTTATTATTATAGATTTTAAAATTAAAAAAAATTTTTTTCTTTTTTGAGACAGAGACTTACTCTGTCACCCTGGGTAAATTTAAACTATTTTTTTTAATTTTATTAGACACAAGGTCTCACTCTGTTGCCCAATGGAATGCAGTGACACAATTGTAGCTACTGCAGCCTTGAACTCCTAGGCTTAAGCAATCCTCTCACCTCAGCCTCTGAGTAGCTGGGACGACAGGTGCACACCATCATGCCTGGATAATTTTTTTTATTATTTTGTAGAGATGAGGCCTCACTATGTTGCTCAGACTGGGCTTGAACTCCTGGCCTCAATAGATCCTTCCACCTCAGCCTTCCAAAATGCAGGGATTATAGGCATAAACCACTGCTCCAGGCCAATGGTTTCCTTTTAACTTGGTCTTGAGGTTACTCTAGAGAGTGGCCATAAGTCACAATAACCACTGTGTTCTTTTTTTTTTCTTTTTCTTTTTCTTTTTCTTTTTTGAGACAGAGTCTTACTCTGTCATGCTGGGTAGAATGCTGTGGGGTCATCATAGCTCACAGCAACTTCAAACTCTTGGGCTCAAGTGATTCTCTCGCCTCAGCCTCCCTAGTAGCTGGAACTATGGATATCTGCTAGTTCAACTAGCAGTTCCACAATGCCCAACTAGTTTTTTCTATAGTATAGACTAGGTCTTGCTCTTGCTCAGGTTGGTCTTGTACTCCTGAGTTCAAGCAATCCACCCACCTCGGCTTCTCCAAGTGGTGGGATTATAGGCATAAACCTCTGTGCCCAACCTAAGACAACCACTTTCAAGGATATCCCTGATGGGAAAATGTTAGTTTCAGGTGTACTGGCAGGTGAGTTCCAGGAAGGAGGTGAAACCAAAATGCATGAAACACATTTATTATTTACAGGTCCCAGAGAGATTAGGGATGCTGACACGAGCCAGGTGGGAAGTCCAGTGGTTACAGGAAGCTAACAAGTTAAAGGGGAGTGGAGTGGGGGAGAGAGGGAAAGAGGAAAAATGGGTCCCATTCTTTATTAGGGACAATCTGGTTAAAGGATGGAAAATAGCAACATTCCACTAAGCTCAAGACAGATGATGACTGAGTGCCATCTGCATAGTCTAGAAACTCTTGTTACTGTCCGCTCAGTGAATCCCAAGAGGTTTTCCAGGTAGCCAAGGGGAGTGGGATGGGGTGACCTCCTCCAGTACTCTGATAAGATGGAATTAGTGGCAATTGTTTTAACTTTGCATGATTACTTTAACTTTTTCCAGCTCTTCCTTGTTCTGTAATTGATTTTTTAGATTAACATCTTGTTCTTGTTTTATGGATAAAATATATCTTCTCAAGTTTCTTTGATTTCTTAAGGGGTTTCTTCCCTGCCCCCAAGTTCTTTGTTTCCATAATTATCTGTTACATACACAGTAAATAGTTTGGACATTTTTTTCTTTCTTGCAGCTTTGCTTTTCTATATGTCTGATGATATGGGGTGGTTTATTAATATTTAAGGATGAAGAACTGTGTAGTTAGGTCTGACTTGAGCTGTGTGTGTGTGTGTAGAGGGGTTGTTAGTGAGAAGGTTTTGTTTTACGATGAACTTCCCCAGAGAGAGCCAGAAGAGTTCTCAGGTTTGGGGTGGGAGTAAACTGCACTGTCTTTTCTTGGTTTGTTTTCTGCTTATGGGATAGGTCCAGCTTGAATCCTGCTTTGCTTCCTAGTAGCTTTGTGGCTTTGAGAAAACTACTGACTACTCGGCAAACCTTCTGCAGAGCAGAGGCTTCATCTTCTGTGTTGTCCGTATGCTATGCCTGAGTCAGGACGGGATACAGGTCGTGTTTGCCACTCCTTCTTTGGAGTTTCCACTGTGCTCTTTGCAAAGTTTGTGAATGCATTTCTATCTCTCTCTACTCAGCTCATAAAGACCCTCAGGGCAGAAACCCAGTTTTACTTATTTTTGTATCTCACCAGTTAGTATAACACTTGGCACATGGTTGAAGCTTAACATGTATTAGTTGAAGTAATATATCTCCATAAATACTAATTTCAGAGACTTATAATTAGGGGACTCAACCTAAGAATCCTTCTAGTTCCTTCTTAAAACTCTCACTACAGTCTAGATGTCATATTATATTACTTCTATGGAAGAAAAAAAGGTCCATAGTGATTAATGGTGAGGATGAAGTAATGAGATTAAAAATTTGTAGCTAATTTTTCTTCATCCTGAGATATTCTCCAAAACTATCTCCAGGTTGGTCAAAACAATAACTCCAGTGGAGTAGAGAAATATAATTTGATTTAATTACATTGATTTGCTAGGGTGGATTGTGTTTACCTCACAGATAAAATGTATTTTGCTTATCTTATTTGCTTCCATAGTTCTGATTTACATTTGTTCTAACTGCTGGCCATCCATCAGCATCAATTAAACCAGGCAAGAATTAATCACTTGAGAAATTATATACTGAGATTAGACCTAATGCCAGGCAGAGTTAATCATAAAAGTATTTCCTCAGGCTTCAACTCTGGGCTGAATTGTTAAATTTTCCATAAAGTTGTGTGCTGTCCTGCCCCTTTTTCAGAGTGATTTATTACCCAGTACAACTGTATTTCAATGACTCACAGTTTCCTAGAACTCTTATGGTAAGAGTGCTATTCCACCAGCTGGAGATCAAAACCAAACTGCTCAAAACCTTCTTTCCATATTTCAATTCAGTTCCAACCAGATCTTTTCCCTCCTGTTCATTCATGTTTAATTGCATATTTGTATGGTGTGAATGTGTAATTCTTATATGTAAAATGCAAAAATTGAAATTAAATTAATCTCAGCTCTAATAAATCACAAACCTCAATTAATCTTTCTTACATTTCCATTCCCAAATCTCTGGATCAAGTTCTTACTACATAGTTTGAGTTATTTTAATACCATCTTGATCAGCTGATCTGCTGAACTTAGGTTTGCTTGACCCTAATTTTGCCCCCACACAGTGATTGTAATGGTTACCTACTAGATTGTATTTCTGAAAATATTTTTCTAGAAATTGTTCCCTTTCCCCCTCCTACCTTTATTATTGCAACAGAAGCAGAGCAAGGGGAGAGTATGCTGAAGTGCTAAGATTATTTTCTTCTTTGGGGGGAAAGCTCAAGAAAATCTGTTGTAAAACTAAATAGAAGCTTTAACTTTCTAATAGAAAAAAATTGCCTGTTCAATTGAAAGATGGGGAAAAAAAAATGAAATAAAGTGTGGGAATAGAAAACAAAAATTGACTCGGCACTTGTGGCTCAAGTGGCCAAGGCACCAGCCACGTACACCTAAGCTGGCGGGTTCGAATCCAGCCTGGGCCCAGCAAACAACATTGATGGCTGCAACCAAAAAATAGCCAGGCATTGTGGCGGGCACCTGTAATCCCAGCTATTCGGGAGGTAGAGGCAGGAGGCTCGCTTGAGCCCAGGAGTTGGAGGTTCCTGTGAGCTGTAATGCCATGGCACTCTACCCAGGGTGACAGCTTGAGGCTCTGTCTCCAAAAAAAAAAAAAAAAAAAAAATTAAGAAAGCAGAAGTGAGATACAATATACAAAGACGATTGTTTGCATGTAAATGTGTTTAAAACACTAATGAAAATATATTTTCAAATTAGATTAAAAACTCTTACTGTGTTGTCTGTATAATCTATATGAATAAAAAGTATGCAGAATAATTGAAAATAAAAAATATATGCCACATAAAAATGAATAAAATAATGCTATGGTAAATATTTGGTATTATAAAATTTTATAGGGAGGCGGCCAATACTGAGAGAATATTTTGTAAAATTTTGTAATGAATAATTTGTGAATAAAGGTACATTTAGCTACAACTTCCTATTTTCCCTATGTATGATAATTTTAGGGGTGAGTTTTGGGACCCCTGTAATTTGATGCTTTTCAATCTTTTTTATTTAACCTATAGTTAAACTTCCAGACCACACTTAAATTAAATTAAGAAAAAAAGAGTAAATAAACTTTCAAAGATCATAATTGAATTTGTGATCTTTAAAATTTATCTGACACATGTAAGAGCCAGTGGAAAATCACTACTGTAATTTAATGATGAGAAACAATGAAGACTATTGCACACTGATAAAAGGAAAAAGGGTAGACTAGCAAGTTTTAATTGTGAACATGTACACACATGATAATATAGCTTCAAATATACAAAGCAACAAGGAATGGATCTATTGGGAGACACAGAATAACATTTGTGAGTAAGGCTTTGTACACACTCATCTGAAAACGATGTGAGCTAATGATATGAAAACATTGAAAAAAATTAAATTTCATACTTTCTTGACATTGATAAATGCTATGTGAGATTCGTAATACCCTACTACACATCCATACCAAGCTGGTTGAATGTCACCTATTTAAAGAGCGTTTAATTTATTTGTTTTATGTATATGTGAAATAAGAGGTGTCAGCTAATGAAATATCCAGAAATACTCATATACCAAAAAGACTTGATAGAAGTAGTCTCAAATTTGACAACAAAAAATTTATATGACTTGCCAAGACTAGGATATAAAACTTAGAGAACTTTTTTTTTCTAAACTATTAATCACAAAAAGCAAATTTTAATCTGCTATGAAAAAGGAAGGACTCCATTAGTTTTCCAGTAATTCTATATAAATATTGTAAATTGTTGCCTTATGAATATGTGATCAAGAAATATATACTCAAAACCATAGGATAAAGGTACTTTAGAGATACGGTATACAGTTAATAAAAGTGTGTTATCTTTCTGGATTTTTTGAAGGCTTCGATAGTGTAAATTTTTTTAAATTAATAATTTATTTAATTTTGTTCTTATTCTAGTTAATTCCCCTTGCACATAATGTCATATTTGTAATTTTATAATCTTTTTATAAAAGAGGGTTCTCCAAGTTAAGCATATGCTTCAGACTCCAGAAAATCTGAATTAGTTCTTTACTCCAAAATAGTACACAAGCACTATATAAAATCAATTTCTAAAACTCTATTGAAATATCTGAATAAATATATAGGTCATATTAAGGAATAGTTGACTTAAATATTGTTTCAAAATATATTCTCTCGGCTCGGCACCTGTGGCTCAAGAGGTTAAGGCACCAGCCACATTCACCTGAGCTGGCGAGTTCGAATCCAGCCTGAACCTGACAAACAACAATTACAGCTCCAACCAAAAAATAGCCGGGCATTGTGGTGGGCACCTATCACCCCAGCTACTTGGGAGGCGGAGGCAGGAGAATTGCTTGAGCCAAGGAGTTGGAGATTGCTGTGAGCTGTGATGATGCCACAGCACTCTACCCAGGGCGACAGCTTGAGGCTTTGTCTCAAAAAAAAAAAAAAAATTCTCTCCATGTTAATCTGGACATTTATGGCAACTGAGGTAAAAATATTGCAGAATTTTTCTCTTCAGACTTGATAGACTGATTCTGAACTTTACATTTGTATCAGTCAGGATTTAATCAGAAATCTAAAACCACACTAGCTATTTTAACAGAGACAATTTAGTATATGTAAAATTGTTAATCAGGTATTTAAGACCTAAATGGCAAAAAGACAGCAATGAAATTCTCTAGGGCTGGAGAAACAATGGGAAGGGTTCAGAGACGACTGGGGGTGTGTGTGTGGGGGGTCCCTGTGGTGCCGGGACTCAGACCTTTGAGGAAGGGGTGCTGTGTGGCTAATGCCTCAGAGCTCTGACAGGACAGCTCACCTGGCTGAGCTGGTGTGTGTGATGAGGCTGATTTTGAGAGAATGGGAAACACTGAAAAATGGAGCCAGCTGTTGCTACTGAAAACTGCTGCCCTTGGGGTGAAGGAGTTTGGCTAGGACAATGCTAACAGCAATGAAAACTGGAACAAGCTCCTTGTCCTTCTCTGACCAGAGACCCTTTAGTGCTCTCCAAAGACAGAGCCTAACAGGAAGCCACGAGTAATGTGATTTGTACAGGCCTAGCCCCAGCATCAGAAAGAGAACATAGAGGGTTGGTTAGAAGCTGAAAGACACCAGCTTCATAATCTGCACAGCATGGAAGACTACAGGTCTACTAATAGCTAAGGTAGTTTTGATAATGAAGAGTAAAAGTGAGGGGCATGGCCATTCATATTTTAAAACATAATTTAAAAAGTTGCAAAAAGAGTTTGGAGCTAACATATGACTGGAAAAATAGGAAAGAATAGAGAGATATATATTGATGATACACTAGGCCTCATACACAAATCAGGAAATAATTTTTCTTTATTGAGATAAGGTCTCACTCTGTTACCTAATGCAGTGGATCATCATAGCTCACTGCAATCTCAAATTCCTGGTTTCATGAGTAGCTAGGACTGCAGGTGCATACCACTGAGCCTAGCTAATTTTTGCATTTTTTGTAGAGATGGGCAGGTGTAGATCAAGATTTTTTTTCTTGCTCAAGGTGGTCTCATACTGTTGTTCTCAAGTGAACTCCAATCTTGGCCTTCCAAAGTACCGGAATTATAGGCATGAGCCACCATGCCCACCACAGGAAATATTTCTTTATCCCACTGCATTGGGAAACCAGATTATTTAATGGAAAAGAATATGCTGTTGACCCTTGAATAATGCAGGGGTTCAAGGGCTCCAACACCCCTGCATAATCAAAACTCCTCATATAACTTTCGACTTCCTCCAAACTTAACTACTAATAGCTTATTCTTGGCTGGAAACCTTAGCGATAATGTAAACAGTTGTTTAATTGAGTATCTTGTATGTTATATGTATCATATACTATATTCTTACAATAAATGATATCTTGTTTGTTGTATGTATTATATACTATATTCTTACAGTAAAGTAAGCTAGAGAAAAAAATGTCATTAGGAAAATCATAAGGGGCTCGGCGCCTGTGGCTCGAGTGGCTAAGGCGCCATCCGTATACACCTAAGGCGGCGGGGTCGAATCCAGCCTGGGCCTGCCAAACAACAATGATGGCTGCAACCAAAAAATAGCCAGGTATTGTGGCAGGTGCCTGTGGTCCCAGCTACTTGGGAAGTGGAGGCAAGAGAATCGCTTGAGCCCAGGAGTTGGAGGTTGCTGTGAGTTGTGATGCCATGGCACTCTACCCAGGGGGGACAGCTTGAGGCCCTGTCTCAAAAAATAAATAAATAAATTTCTTTGTTTTCTGTCTATATGAGCAAGATCTTAACTTTCTAAGTTTCAGAACCGTGATCCTATTTTCATAGAGACTGTGCTACATGAATAGTTATTCTCAGCTTGGTGTTTGAATAAACTTTTAAACTGGAAAAAAAAATAAATGCAATGGAAGATTTTTGACCAGATTTAGTACCTTTTTACAGCAAATACAGCAAAGACATAATTGAATTCACTCTTATCAGCACCTTGCTTCAGTTGGCTTAACCAGCCACTCAAAGCTCTTTACTAAAATAAACTCTGTTAAAAAGCTTCTGTCAAAATATGGCCTTTCAGAGCACATCATCTATTTAAAGCTCCTGTAGGTTCAAAGTATGTTGTTTTGGGCATCATGCTAATAATACTTTAATTCTACATTTTCTCCTAAGAAAAAAGCTACCTATAAGTGTCTATGTGTGTGATACTTATCCATCAGATTGGCAGAAGCTAAAAGATTGGATAATATGAGTGTTGGTGGGATGTAAGGAAATAGGACTCCTCTTGTGTTGCTGGAGCCTTTCTGGGGATTGGTGCAGATGAACATGCATTGACCTTTTGATGCCAAATAGCTCAGTTCTGGGTAAGTGAGATATCAACAGGGTTATCTGTTACAGCTCTGCTTAGGGCAGCAGGGAGTTGGAGATAATAATGTAGTTGTCCCTCAGCAGGGAAGTAGTTTAATAAGCTCCAGAAAACACAACCAAAGTGTTCTGCACTAGTCAAAAGTAATAAATTAGGTGAACAATGGGTGGCAACATGTACAGATATTACAAAGAGTATTGAGAGAACGTAAGACAGAGGATGCCTCTAAGGCACGACGCATTTATGTAGATCAAGGAAGAGAACAATCTCTGTGGTGCAAAAGAAAAATCTCCACAGAACATTTACAAGAGTCAGTTATAGGAAAGAGAAAAGGAGGCTGACCTGAGATACCAGCTGCCAGATCATCTCAGAAACAATGAAAAGTTCTAGAGGAAAAATAACAGAGAAACAAGCAAACATAAATTGGGTGTAATTCTGAGAAAAAAGGGCCAGAACCTATGAGAGATTCCACGGTTACAGAGTAGAGCAAGAAGGAGGAAGATTTCAGCAAAGGTCAACCCCGGAGAGATCTTGTTCCTCCCTCGCTCGCATCTGGCAGTCAGCAGGCTCCCAAGCTGCCAGAGAGACTTTCTACCCTCACAGGCTCCAAAGTTGGTGCTGTCAGTGAAGTGGGAGCTTCTTGAGGACAAAGCACCAGGCTACCACCCCCCTTGGGGCATTTCCCATCACAACAGACTTGACCCAGGATGGCAGGTGCCATTTTGCCTCTCCACCCACCATGTACCTTTCTCCTCCCCAAGGGGCTTCAGCTCCTCAGTTTTCATCTTGCTCATTCATACACAAACTTTTCCCAATTCCAGTCCAGACTGTGGAGGCCACAGGAGGCCAGTTCATCCTAAAGGATCTGCATGATCCCAGAGCCTAGAATTCTACAGCCTTCTAGATAGAGGGACAGAGATATGATCATAGATGTGCTAGCTTTCCTCCATTCAGGCTCTTTTCTTCATTTTCCCCTGTCCCTTCTGTGCCTGTTGCAACAGAAGATTGAGCCAGGATGCTCAGAAGATGCTGCCTCACCTCCATTGGTGCATCCACCACATGGGGGTTTCCAGGAAGTGTGGAGCTCAAACCTTTCCTCCTAAAGACTTGCAGCAGTCCAAGGGTCTTGAACTGTGAACTCCCTGCCCCCACCCCATGATCCTTGCCTGGCTGGTCCATCAGAGCAGGGCATGTCCTGAAGTGGAGGGACGTCAAACCTGCTTGAGCACCCCACAGCAACTCAGGACCAGCATGCTTCTCCCTGGCATGGTCAGGTATTGATCTTCAGGGACTCAGTGAGAGACATGAAGGCCAGATTCTGTACCTTCCACACTGGACTTGATTGCATTGCTTGTGAGAATGGGAGGGAGACATGTGAACTAATCTCAGGAGGTGAGAGAGCCCACGTGGGCAGACCTGAGAACAGAGCACAGTGAGGGTCCCAGCCACAGTGCATGCACGAAGTACCTGTCCTCCACCCATGGAGGTTGTGCTCCCAGCCTGGGGCAGGACCCAGGACAGAGAAGCTCCCAGGCCACAGCACCATCATGGGAGAGCTCAGCTAGTTTGAACTCTTGCCTGTGGCCAGACACCAGGGGGAGATTGTGGAACAGGGTTGGGAGGAGATGAGATGCTCCTATCAGCCAGATTGTGAATCTCACATGGCCCTACCCCCCAAAAGTAGACTTTCTGGCTGGTTGGGGCCACTTCAGGCTACTCCCTGAAGCCTGGGAGGGACCTTTGACCTGTGCCTAGTCATCTACCTCATCAGCTTTTTTTCTTTTTTTGAGACAGAATCTCACTCTCTTGAGCTGGGTAGAGTGCCATGGCATCATAGCTCACAGCAACCTCAAATTCTTGGGCCCAAGCGATCCGCTTGCCTCCTGAGTAGCTGGGATTACAGCCACCCACTGTAATGTCCCCAGACATTAGTTTTTTTCTATTTTTAGTACAAATTGGGTCTTGCTCTTGCTCAGGCTTGTCTTGAACTCCTGAGCTCAAGGAATCCTCCTGCCTGCATTGACTTCCCAGAGTGCCAGGATTACAGGCATGAACAACCATGCCCTGCCTACCTCATCAGCTTCTGTGGAACTTAAAGACAAGATCACCCCTCTCCCAGTGCCTGCTTCTATAACTGCTATTCCTGTATTCTTTTTTTTGCCTTTTTTTTTTTTTTTTTTTTGTCGTTTCTTTTTTTGGCCGGGGCTGGGTTTAAACCCACCATGGCGCCCTACCCTTTTGAGCCACAGGCACCGCCCCTTTTTATGTTTTTTAATTCCTATATTCTTTAGCATTCTCTTTACTCCTTACAACCTCGCCTCCTAAAGACCTGCAATAGTCAAGGGGTCTTGGACTAGCTACTTCTGTTTCTTCAATCCCATTATACTTAATAATTCTGCATATTAGATTTCATGTTAAACTTTGCCTGTTCACATTACTTTGTGGTTTCTATTTTCTGATTGGACCCTGCTTACTATAACCATTCATAGTAACTTTAACACTATGCCCCAATCCACAATAAATGTGAAGAAAAACATTTTAATATTTGACAAGTAGGTCATTTTGTTCATAACAGTTTCTGAATGCTGTGAGAGATAATTCAAAGCAATATTTTCCATGTGCCTTATACATTAAATCATTTAATTATATAAAAATAAAGCAATTCTCTAGACTCTCAAAAGGTTTTGAATATGAGATGAAAATATGATTTGATAGTATCGCCAATTTTCAAGGACTTCAGCAAAGAGTTTCTGAAAGCTACTAAGTCTGTCATTAAGATCAGTGACAGATTCTATTTTAATCTGCTTGAAAATTTGCCTGGACAGCTAAAATCGGCTTATTTCAAACTCTAGCTATCATGCTGGGAACCTTTGCCAGCTCAGGGTTAAACTCCTCAGCAGAAGCAGATCTTGGCACTGGTAGTAAGCAAGATTCTCCCAAACATTCCAATGTTGCTGCAATTACTCTGAGAGTGCCTAAGCAACTTGGTGTCTGGTGGTTTCTGACATTGAGTTTCATTCTCAGCCAGTTTGATTCTAAGAAAGTTCAGAATGATCATTTATGACTTTCTGGATTTCATGGATATGCACTTAGAGACTATTACAGGCTTTTCATATATGAACATTAATTTTATTGAGGAGTAAACATACCAAGACCACAACTGAAAGGATGTAATTCTTGCCAATGGTATCAAGTTCAGAGGTCTTGGTTCTAGCCTTCATCCACTGGCTGAATGGCCTCTGGCTAGCTATGTGAACCTCTGTTGGTCTCATTACATACATCTGTGAAGTGAAGGGACTGATTTTTCAGATTTTTGCCCACACTAAAGTTCTATGATTCTATGAAGAGAAGAGCTTTCTCTATGTTCTTTACACACCTCCAGTTTAGACTTTACTCTTTCTATTCATATGTTCTCATCATTCTTTCACCATGGCTAACTTCCAAACACGTTATTGACACTGCACACCTGAAGCTCCCTGATGGATTGTGGCCTACAGCAAGTGACCTGACCATATTTTCTGTGATGATACAGATCTTTCTCTTTCTGATTGTAGTCAGTTCACAGCCATATCTGATCATCCACAAGGTTCACTGTCTGCAGAAATGTGACTTCTGGAATGTGACTTCTGGTTTATGTCACTTTTCAGGTCCACAGTCTAGTTTACCCAAAGTCAAGTCCAACATCTTCTTTTTCCTTCATGTTCTAGAGTAGAATGCTATTCATGTAGCATGTGCATTATAAATATGTGCTGATTGCTGCATACTTTTCTACGAAAGATGGATGAAAATAATTAAAGAGTGAAAACTAAATCTTTTTCTCTCTGAGATGCTTTGCCTAAGGAAAAAGAGAATTAGAAAAAAAAAGAATGACAATAGTTTATTTTTCAATAATTTATATTTTAACTCTTAAAAAATGAGATATGAAGAATTGAATGAAATAGAAATAAAATGTATACTTTTTCCCTGTCCTGTTTCCTAGTATGTTAACAGTTCAATGCATAATCAGAGAATTTTTTGATAGATAAATATCCTTAGTGTTTTCTGCAACAACATCCAGAAGAGTGAACAGGTATACTCCATTACCAGAAGGGGAAGACAACTCTCTCACTACCAATCCATTGGTAGTACACATAGAATACAGAAAAGGAGGACAAATGTTATTAGTTTCCAGGGGCTGTGGTCAGGAAAAGAGGTATTATTACAGTTTTGTGATTTTCTAGAATTTGAGGACAATATCAGCATATTACATATAGCTCCTCGTTTACGCAAGTGCCTACTCTCTGTTTCCGGAATTAGAACGTTTATGGAAGAACAAGACAACTATTGAGTCCTTGGCACCATTTAGCTATCAGTATGCCAGACTGCCACCTGGAGGGAGAGCTGAGGATTATGGAGCTACAATAGGTGTTATCTTGAATCCAGGATATGAAGGTCTCCTTCATCACTTTGCTACTTCCTTACAAAGGGCTTCTGCAAACTCTGAGAAAAGCTGAAGCTAGACTGTGATAAACCATGCTCTGTCCCCAAGAGCCTTCATCTAATAGTTATTAGCTTCCTTTCCTCTCCCAGCAAGGTTTGAACTTGCTGCTCAGTTTTACAAAACAAAAAAGCCTACCAGGCACGCTGTAATTATTCTTTCTAAACTCAGTACGGACCACCGTAGCTAGCAGAAAATCAAAACAGAAGAATCAAGTTCCCTGTGGAGAACTGTGAAGGGCTGAGATTTTACCCTACTGGTACGCTAATAAATGAATCTGACACAATTTCATGGATGCTGGCAGAAGATAGGACACTCCTAGACCAGAGAGTTGGGAAACAGATCTCCAGAGATAGTTTATTACTCAAATTATAGCAATAAACAAAGGATCAGCATTATTTGTGCTGGTTTCCAAAGGTGATGCAAAGGGGATCAGACAGCACCTGCAGGGGTAACAGGTTGTGCTAAGTAAAAGAACCTTGAGTTCAGGAACCCAAATCTTTAATAATGCCTAGTAAGCTTGTCTGCCCCTTGCTCCAGAGGAAGATACTATTTCTATATTCCAAGACTGTTTGCTATAGAAACATCTCTAAATAGATAGCCTGGAACAAAGAACAGTAAGTACCTTACTGGCAATATTGCAGAAATGTGAGCCGCTCACAGAGAACTGTCTTTCAACACTCCCTCAGCAGATTCAGGCTGGTCTGAATGGATCCTTTAAAAAAAAAAAAAAGTATTAGATTCTTATTTCATGGAATCAGAATCTTTTTCTATCTATTTGAAAATATGAAGTTTTCTTCTCCTTGAAGAGCTTTTGTTTTCTCCACATTGGTTTATTTTTATTTATTATATGTTAGTTGTAATCTCTATCTTCCATGTTGGGAACTTTCCTCAAATATGTGATAATCTTGGTTCTATACTTATCACTAAGAACAAGAGACGAAATAGCTCTTTGGAAAGTCTGAACGCATAGGTAGGGCTAATTGACAATGGTCTTAACTATTGGATAACCTCATTGAGGCATTCTAAAAGAACACGTGCTGGCCACTATATTTAGGTCTTTCCTCTTGGCCAATCAGTTTCTGTAGGGAAATCTCTTCCAATCTTCATCTTGGATGATGAACTTGGAGGTTCTGGGAATCCAGCAGTGGGAGCCTCACAAGGGTCTTTGCATTTATGTATACATTAACATAGTCTTTTTGCTTAAGTAAAACACTCCCCAGATAACACTTTTCTATTTACAAATAAGGTTAAGAATATTTTCCTGTATTTATTGGCAATGTGTTTTATTTCTGTGAACTACCTGTTCATATGCTTCACCTATTTTTTTTTTTATAAAGTTGTTTCTGTTTTCTTTTAAGGAATTATTTGTGTATTCCCAATCCTAATCTTGTGTCAATTGTATGTGTGGTATCCTCTTCCAAACTGTAGGTTTTCTTTTCCTTACTATCTGTCTCTGCTGAAAATTTTCTACTGCATAACCTCTCCTGACTGCTGGATATTTGTGATGTGGTTTGGTCCAACACTCTACCAATGTGAGCTCAAGGCTTAGCTCAGCATCACCCCATCCCCACCACTCTTCCCCATCCTTGTGCTATTAGAGGAGGACATGGTATATGATAGTTTTAGTGCTCATTGTCCTTCATGTGTGGTTTTTGCCTTCAAAGGATTTTTTTTAACTATCTTTTAAGCATGAGTTAAAAGATTGACTTAGAAGAACATCTTATCCATTTTTTTTTTTTGGCATTTTTGGGGCTTTTTTTATCCAGAGATTCAGATTCAATAGGTGTGATTTTTGAAACTACTCTGGGTAATTAATTTTGCATAGTGATTTCTGGTTCACTTTGGTGTGAGGAACAGATAGAATGAATTTATTTTTGTTTATTTTTCTAAATAGCCCATTCTGGCTGGAATTTCATAGGAACATATTTCTTCTAGCTAGCAAGGAGTTTGAAATGGACAATTGAGTTTATTCTCTGTGCCTTAAAGTTTTTCTTTTTCATTTCTGGAATGAGGAGTGCCTTAGCTATGTTCCTAATTTTAAAGGCAACTATACTTCATTTGGAGCTAGCTCTCTAATATCTTAGTGCTGGGTAATCTTGATAAAATGGGTGGGTACATTTAATCTTAAGCGAACACATTTTTTTACTGTAATGTTTTAACAAATATTTCCTATGATAAATGTTCTTAGCTTCAAGGTTATATGTGTAAGTTAATAATCTTCTGAAATATTAAAAACAAAGCCTTCAATATTGCAGAGAAGCACTTTGTCTTTCTAAGCAAATAGTCTAAGACAGAAACTCAAATTTTGCCTAATGTTTATATCCCTTGGTGTGTTCATATTTCTAACCTTTTCCTTAGCTAACAAGTTGAAGCAGCTGCCTGATGGCTCTTCTAAAAGCCCTGTGTGTCAAGTATATCATTTTTTCAAGAGTTTATCCATCACAGTTCTTTGTAGTTTTATTTCCTTGCCAAGTTTGAGTTAAAGCATATTAGGCTTACAGTTATCTGTTTCTGTAGAAGAAATAGGCATATTAAAAAAATTACTTAAAGAAATTCTGTCCTGGAAAAACAAACAAACAACAAAAAAAACCAAACAGGTTAAGGCAGCTAGAAGTCAAAACTTTAAGGTCAATATAAGACTGAAAGTTAGCAGCTCTGAAAAATTACAAGATACTTGTTTAAACAAGATATTACTTGTATTTCTTTCAGAAATTCCTGTCAGTGAATTACTAGAATCAAAGGAAGATGCCATAATAATTCAAAAAATCTTATTTATCTTAATTATATTTGTTGACATTTTAATTTCATAAATAATTTCTCTCTAAAACTGAAGAAATTTTGCCTTCATTATCGGCCCTCAAGTAAAGTCTCCATATTAGAGCTTATGGAGACCCTAATATATGAGGGTGCACACACAAAGTTAGTGTCTGTGCATCCTTCCTTTATGCTTATCCTAAGTATGTAGGCTTAGCACAGAGCTAGGACCTGGTGGTGATGCTACTGAAAATAGGCTGTTGTGGGCTGAAAGTTATAAAAGTCTGCCTCTTTTATGAATCAAAAATGTGCATCCTTGTGGAGGCAGCAACATAGACACATGAACCAAAATAGATTGAGGGGTAGCTCTCAAATATCAATGTGCACGTAGATCATCTACCAGATATAGAACATGCAGATTCTCAGGCCTCCACTACCAAGATTCAGATTCAATAGATGTGATTTTTGAAAATACTCTGGGTAATTAATTTTGGTCAACATTACAATAGGAACTTATAATCAATGGTATTGTGTGATGATGTGGAAGCTGAAGAAAGCAGGAATTTTTTTGCAAGTTAATCCTGGGCGAATAATCACCCATGTGATTGGTAAAATATACCGATGCCCAGGTCCCCTCTCTAGAGATTTTGATTATATTGGCTTGGGGTTAAACCAAGGCTAAAAACCAAAAAATAATGTGCAGAGAGTAGAGATCACGCCGTCCTAGGATTTAGCTTCATTTTTTTAAACATTGGGACTTGGTATTACTGATAACACATCTCTGTCCCTCACAGGTGTTCACTGTCCTTGGGAATAAGTCACCACTCCAAGGTTACTTGTCTCCTGATGTTGAACAAAACAATATGATTATTACTAGGGAACTATTTTGTTCTCATTAGATGGCAACCATCTTTTTCTGAGCTAGTCCTACATTCCAACTGATTCAGCTTCTGGAACCAAATTACACAGCTGTTGACATCAGATTGGCTTAGCAAAATTAATGAAAACATAATTAAGCAAGTTTTCCTCAGCTGTGCCATTTGAAGGGTCCTTATAAATTTTTTAAAAGTAGAGTAGTAACAGAAATTAAGAGGATGATTGCTTGAACTGCAAGTTATCCTTTTCAATTAAATTCAAATTGTACTTCTAATGAAGGGGATCATTAAGGATGATTTAAAATCATTGAGTAATACTCAAAGAATAAAGCATGGACCTTGATTTTGGAGATAGGGCTGCAAAATTTAACTTTGTAGTAGTGGATGGCTAACTTTGAAAAAGGTGGCAATTTCTGAGCCTGAGTTTCCTCATTTATTAGATGAGAATAACAATATTTACATGCAATGGTATGCTGGTAAATGCATAACAACTGCCCTCTGGAAGCAGAGGTCTGGAAGTGTGCATTTCATAGACATGGTAGATGATTTATATCCACATTGATATTTAAGAGTTAACCACCAGTCTATTTTTCTTCATTTATTATGTTGTTGCCTGCATGGGGAGGCAACAACATAAATATTCCCTTTGAATAGGGGGCTAATCCGAGGCATTTACCAATGTAAAGGTATAATGTAAATATTCCCCATCATGGCAGATTTCGAGTTACCAGCAGAAGTGACTTACAAAATTCCTAAAAATTTAACAATGGACTATTGCTAGTACCTCTGCTCACTGAGATATTATAGTGATAAAATAACATGTAGGATGCTTAACTCAGTTTTTGACCCAGATGTGCTAAATACCCAATGTGTTCCCTAATTCTGTAATTTAAAAAAATTTAATTATTACTGTATTAAAAAAATAATTGCTAACAATTTGAAAAGCAAGATGTTTTACATGGCAAAAAAAAAAAAGAGCAATATTGTTTTGATAATCTGAGCTTGAAATGGATTTGTGTTCTTCCAAGCTGGGTTAGTCAAAATTCACTGTTTCCCTTTATGAGTCCTCAGAAATCTCCATTTGCCTATTTGAGAATTATTAGATTTGTGTGAAGCTTTGATTCACACGTATTTATTAAGCACATATTGAGTTCTCAGAACTAGGCTGTACCCCATGGACTATGCTGGTAAATGCTTTGGAAAGCAAGATTTGCACGTGTGAAATTCTTATGTTGTCTTTCGCACTTTTCTCCTTACTTCTCAATGACCTTGGCCCCACTCTTGACATCCAGAGCCTCTCCTCGCCTATTTTCTGTCCTCCTAGAGTCACTCCTTTTAGAAGCTTTCTTTCCCCTCCTAATGGACACAGCTAGAAAGATAACAGTCAAATCTGACATAGGAGGACGTGGATGGGGGCGCTTAACAGGAAGCCAGATATTTATAGGCTTATTCTCTCTCATCTTGGGTTTATTCCCACAGTTCTTGCCATCTACTCTAAAGAAAATCCAGATTCTGACCATAGCATAGCCCTGTAAAATCTGGACCCCGATTGTGACTCCAATAAATAGCACCAATCTGCATCTATTTTGTGTTCCCTATGAGCCAGAGGTTGCTCTATGTGCTGACCTGAATTAAGTTACATGATTCTAAAAACAAAACTTTGCAGTTTTAGTCCTGCTTTACAGATGAGGAATGGAGACCTTGGTTTAAATTCTTTGTCTGAGGTCATACTAGTCCAAAGTGGCAGGGGTGAGGTTTAAACACAGGCATGTAGTAGAGACTTTTCCTTAAAGGATATACAGCAAGTATAATGAAAGTTCTGAGCACGGCCGAACCTGTTGCCAAGAGGGTTGGTAGTGTGGCCCTACCGTGGGGAGTGGCACCAGGGAAGAAACAGTAGGATACTGCCCACAAATGGTCCAGGAAATGGTAAAAATAAGTAAATAAATCACCAAAAAAGAAAAGAGCAGATGAAGGTGACCTTTTGACCTTTATATTGTGGTTAAGAAGGTGACTGATAGGTTGACTGATCCAAACCACACGCTGTTGTCTGTCACACCATTGCCTCTCACTTTTAAGTTAGCTTTTGTATGAGACCAGAATATTCCACCCCAAAATATGAAGGATTGCTGAGCTGGAGGTAATTAAGAATAAGGAGATACAGGCAAACTCTGTGCCCCTCCATTTGCCTAAAAGCAGGGCATGGATTTACAAAGACAAAAGGTATCCTGTCCCCTCTTTTCTCAGGGAGAGGAGAAGTTAACCCCTGAAGACAACTTTGGACCTTAGAAACGGTACTAGGTACACATGAACAAGCTTGTGAACTATCCTTTACCTGCCTTTGGTTTGCCTCTCACTAGTTGCTGCCCTTAGAGACTCTTAAGTTACTTTTCTTCCGTCTTGTCACTTCACTAAAAATTCACTATTCTTTGTTATATGTGTCATATGAGCTGGAATTTAAAGCTGTCTCTTTGATAACTCATTCTCTCAGTGTCTCTTATGTATATATAAAATACACATGTTAATAAATTTCTGTTTGTTTTTCTCTTGTTACTCTGTCTTTTGTCACAGGATTCGGTTCCAACTAAGAATCGATGAGAGTTGAAGAAAAAAATACTTATCTTCCCCTATGCTTTCTAATAGAAATATAGATACATAAAACTGCTTAGGGTGTAAGTGCAGCTGAATGAACTTTCATGAGAACAAACTCACGAAACCAGCACCCAGATCAAAAAATGGATGATTACTAGTGCCCTCACTTATCATTCACTTACAGCGTCATTCTTCAAAGGTGGCCACCATTCTGACTTCCCTCACTATAGATTAGTTTCTCTTATTTCTGGAACTTTTATAATCAGAATCAATCTTTTTTTTGTCCAGCTTTTGTTTTTATAATTCCCCCGTGTTGTTACATGTAGCAATAATCCATTTGTTCCTGTTGCTTAAATATGCCATGGTTTATTTATTTGTTCTACCGCAGATGGACACTCGGGTTCTTTCCAGTGTTTGACTACTGGGTATTGCTCTGCTGTGAGCATTCCTGTTCATCTTTTGGTGCCTGTAAATATGCATCTTTTTGTATATACCAAGGAGTGGAATTGCTAGGCCATAGGATATGCATGTGTTCAGCTAGAACAGATAATGCCAAATATTTTTCAAAATACATTATTAAGTTATGCTCCTACCAGCAGGGCATGAGACTTCCAGCTGGTGCAGAGTGGTGTTCTCAGTCTTTCTCATTCGGGTGGGTGTGCTTTGCTATTTCATGGAGGTTTTCACTTGCAGATCCTGCATAAGAAATGATGCTGAGTACCCCTGTTTATTGGCCACTTAGATATCCATTTTTGTGAAGTGGGGGCTGTTTAAGCCTTTGTCTACTTCTAATTAGGTTGTCTGTCCTTTTTCTATTGATTTGTAGGAGTTTTGAAAACGCATGTCGTCATTCCATTTTGTAATGATTTTTAAACCTATATATTAGGTTATTATGTACAAAATGTCCACTTTCCTTAAGTACAAAGTCTGACAATTGATATCTCTGACATTTCACTTTGACATTTCTTGTTTTATTTTCCTTGTGAAGGTACTTTGGGATTCTTTCAAATGCACATTTTGGCTTGTGATTATCGCTTTTGTTTGAGATCTAATAAATTAAACTTTTGATTCAAAATCGGACGTTTCATGTTTAATGACCTAATATTAATTAGCTAAATATAATTTCTTCATATCCAATGTTAAGAACAATATTCAATACCTTGTAAATTTTTGAAAAAGTAGCTATTTATTTAAAAACTTGTGTCTTCAGCAGTTTGGTTCCAGATACAGCCTTCCTATACTCCAAATGATAAGGTTGTTCTAGACAAGAGCATACTCCCTACTTGTCTGCCTACTCTTCCTCTCTTCCTTTTTCTCCCCCTCTATTTCTTTCCCCCTTTTCCTCTTAATTTCTCTTCCACTTAATATAACTTCTTTCATTCCCTCTCTTCCTTTGTTCTCATGGCAGTTTACCTTTATGGGAAAACTTTATACTGAGTTTCCTTTGGAGAGTTTGTTCTCAGTCCATAGTTGCTCACCTCTTTTCTGTGAACATTGCACAAATAAATACATGGGACATGAGTTTATGTGAATAACCATATCAGAATTACCTTATGATGTTGTTTTCTGAGCCCTATCTTTCCTGAGTCATTTAGAAATGCTTTTAAAACTCATTTAAAATAGAGAAATAGGTCATCAAATATGAGCTCATTGTAGATTTCGAATGAATCATGTAATACAAAAAGAACATTGATAAGATATAGAATAGCAAATAATGCTTTTCCTTCCTACGCAGGTATACTGGGTAAAGCACACCTGATACATGAACATTTCTAACTACAAAAGATAAATGCCCTTCAATTCAAAAGCATTCTGTGGATTACAAAGGGATGCACAGTAATTCACACAATGCTCTCTTTGCACCTCTATGCTCATTTTGCTTATTCGGTTTCATATGCCTTTTCACATAGCAATTTCCCCATCTTGCTTAAAACATAATTTTATTTACAGAAAATGATTTATATATAAACCTTATAGCAAAACATTGCATTAAACAGGCTTTATCTTTCTGTAGGGGGAAAAAAAAGCACTTCTGAGATATTACCAGATGGAAATTTTATTTAAGATCTTTCTCTTAGTTCTGGAAAAGAATTTCCACTGATGACTCCATCTTCCCAATTCTGGTGTCATGCAATGTTGGCAACATGGCACAGTGTCAACAGAATTCTTCTGTCCCTTCCAAGGCTAAATCCCTGTCTTTTTATTGTGGAACTCTAAGTTAATGGGAGGAAAAAGCCACATTTGAAATGGAAAATACAACCTAATGTTTATCAGCTAAAAGAAATGGCCTGCAGTGAAAAATTCTAAAGGTGTTTGCACAATTTTAAAACTCAGTTTCTGATACAGAATGTAGATGAAACACAAAGCCACTTGGAATTACGGAATGCCAGTGAGAATGCACGATTCATTCAACAAATTTTGTTCTAAAATGGAATAAAGACATGGCGTAGTGTGAGAGAGGAAGAGGTAGAGTAAAGAAATGATTGCTTTAAAATAGAAAAAATAACAGTATATCTGTATGTCAGTGGGGCATGATCTACCAGAAAGGGAAATGTTGATGATTTGGAAGAGATAGGAAACAATTGCTGGAGTGATGTCCTTGGAGGTAGGAGCAGTGTACATGCTCCAAACATGTAGAAGGAGTGAATGACTTCACACTGACAGGACCTATTTTCACTTCTATTTTGGAGTTTGGGGCAGAGTACATGACTTAGACTTTCTATACCAAAGTTAATGTACCTACAAGGTAGACATAACAATGGTATCTCTTTCATAGGGCTTCTGGTGCTGTTAACTGGAACAAATTTCCTGCCAAAGTATCTGGCACACAGCAAAGGATCCCAAAGTGATAACTTTCGTTGTAGCATGATGTGTGCCTTGGAGCAGCAGCCCTACATGCCTAGAGCTTGGTGTCCAGGGTGAAGGTCATGCAAAGCCCACATGCCCTCTGAGAGGAGCACAGCTTTCTTTCTTCTTTGGCAGTTAATGCTGCAATAGTGCAGAACACAGCATTCTTTATTCCAGTCCTTCACTTCTCAGAAAATTCTGAAGGAGGAGTTCAGAAGGCTAATTTCCTCTCCTTTGGGAGCTTTGCCTAGACTAGAGCAGATTTCAAGACAAGATGAACTGCCAGAGAGTGGGAATAGTAAGGTAGATGGGGGTTGGAAGTGATTTACTCCTCCATAGAGGTAAACAGGACTGCTGTGGGTGAACTGATGGGCTATTACTATGTCCCAAGGAACCAGAAACTCAAGCAAAGGTGATAAAATACTTAAAATTATTTAACAATATTATAGTAATAAAGGTGAGCCATATTTTATTCTCTTAGTGCAATTAGATATTTATGATTTGCTAAAGGCTATCTCCTAGCCTGCCAATCAAAATTCCTCATCGACTTACATGTTAAAGACTTTATTTTGACACACTGTCCAGTAACATTCAAAGCACTGATTTAGCCATGACTAACACTTCATGATTAGGGGCAATTTCATGGAAAAATAGGTTCTTGTGGTTTTGAATCCATGTTGAGTAAGTTTATTAAGTAGTAGGTATACATTCTGGGGAAATATGAGGTCTGACAATTAAGTTCTTTATCTTGCCATCGTGCATTTATATTGACAGCACTGTATAAACAATTCAGTAAGGTTTCATAACCTTGGTATATCAGTGACTCACAGTTGTGTTTGTGTTGCTGTGTGGCAGTACCTTGCTGACTGGCGTTCATTCTTGTTGCATGTTTTGAGTGTCATCGTGAGAATATCAGAGCTTGAATTAGAGTAATGAACAAACATTTGTAAATTTCTTTTTAAACTTGGCAAGAGTGGAAGGGTAATCAGTGACATGTTAGTCCAAGTTTATAAGGATAATGCCATGAAGAAAATGTGTTGTACAAGTGGATTAAATGTTTTTCCTGAGGGAAGAGAAGTGTTACTGATAAAAAGTGGTCATCACCGCCAGTAACAAGAAGAACTGATGAATATATTGCAAAAATTCATCCAATTGTACATCAAAATCATCAGCTTTTGATGCATAGCAAAGTAAACACTGGTAGATAAACAGGAAAATCTTAACTGACAATCTTGGTATGAGAAAGGTGTGGCTCTTCCAATCCAACAATGCACCAGTTCACATGGCACTGTCTGTGACCACCCTCCCTATGCACCTGATTTGGCCCCCAATGACTTTTTTCTTTACCCAAAGAGAAAGGAAATGTTGAAAAGGAGACATTTTGATGACATCTAGGATATCAATGGTATTACAACCACAGCTCTGATGGCCATTCCAGAAAGAGTTTCAGAATTGCTTAGAAGGGTGAATGAGACACTGGCATTGGTGTATTGCTTCCCAAGGCAAGTACTTTGAAGGTGACTATAGTGACATTCAGCAATGAAGTATGTAGCACTTTTTCTAAGATGAGTTTACAAACTAAATTGTGAGACCCCATATGAATAAGAAAAGGGAAAATTAGAGAGGAAAGACAAAACTATGGCCTGCCTTTCTTGATTTAAAAATTAGCACACTCAAGAGTTATTGAAAATAAAATGACTCCATAAAATTGTTATGACAACATTTCAAAGGCTAAAGTACAGTGATATAATTAATTAAGAGTATGTGATACTTATATTGTCAGCTATAATCATAACAAATTAATCATTTCTGTTTTCTTAATGACTCTAGTTCCTTCTAGTCAATAACAATGTCCCTTAATTCAGTATTTATTAATATTGCCTTCATAGCAATATTTCATTTGTTAAATATCATGTTTTAAATTTACCAGTAAAGTTCACTTTCATTAAATATCTTCACACAGTTATGATCACAATCATGTCATAGGATTAACCTTAAGAAAATTATAATTCTCTGTCTTTGACTTATATATCATAAATGTCTATTATTTGTTTCTTGTTTTGGTCTTTAGATGTACTACAATTATCTTGATTCTTGTATACCTCTATATTATGTCATGATGACATGAAAAGATAGTATCTAAAGGCAATTTTCAAGGCTGAAGGTCTTTTACTCCTTATAAAGTCTTCTTACATGATTTGATACTTTTCAAGTGTCATAGGTTTGGCTAATTCTTGAATGGTCATAGGAATATCCACAAACTGGGAGGCGGACATCACTGATGGGTTTCTTATGTGTCCTGAACTTGGATTTGCCTTCAATAAATACCAAGAGATACCATTAGTGTCTGGCATAAGATGTGTCATGTTTCCCTCTAAAGTCAATGGACAGACATGTATTAACTGTTCAGATTAGAGACTTTTAAGTACTTCACTAAATTCTTCTAACCACCCACATAATGTCAGTATAATTATCTTCATTTTAATGAGTTAACAAATGGGGAAACAGGGTCAAAGAATTTAACTAAATGATTAGCTCACAAAATTGGCCAAATTAGTACATAATCTCTATTTTCTCATTCTGGATCTAGTGCTTACCATGGTCTCTCATTTTAGCTACCAGTTTCACTTTGTGTTCTCGGAGGATGGCCCTACTGACACTTCATAGTTCTAGTCCTGTCTTTGCCTGTGGGCTGATTCATTCATATATATATGCATTGATTCATTCATTCAACAAATCTATGTGAACCCCTACTAGGTTCTAGGCTTTCTGCTAGCCATTGGGGATACAGCCATGAATAAGAGAAACATGGTTCTTGCCCTTGTGGAATTTATTTTCTAGTGAGAAATCAGACACCAAGAAAGGAAATGTCACATGAGCTGAGTGATGCTAAGACCCTGGGGGAGTGGATGAGATTCTGTAATGGGAGGACCTGGTTCAGGTCATCCTCGAACTGCAAAAGGCTCATATCATGAGTCTATTTTGTCATCATGTCACATTTACAGAAATATCAGTCAGACTTGCAAAGATAATACAAAATCCAGTTAAAATGTAGTACAGTTTCTTGACAGAATGCCAAACAGGGAATTCCTCCATAACATGATGTGAATAACATTAACTAAGCACATATCATATGTGAAGCACAGCATTTGTATGAGGTAGAAAATATTAATGTCTCTGTTTTATAGATAGGGCTCCTGAGCCCCAAGGAGATAAAGTAACTGCCCAAGCTAGTTAGTCATACAACTAGGAAGTAATGAAAACTAGATTTAAACCCAAATATTCTGACTTTTAGCCATTAGGTTATATTTCCATACAGAAAGAAATATTCTAAAAAATATTTTTTTCCAGTTCTCTTTTCTCCCACTACTTTCTGCATATAAAGGAACCAACAAATTTTATTGCTCAAAATTAGCCCCCTGGATTTCCTGACTCCTTTTCTCTACTTTCTCTACTCAAGATTTTATAAGCAGGGAAATTTTGTGTCTTTGGCCTTTTCCCCATTGTTAATGAACTCATTAGCCTGGTTAAACAAGTATGAGTGGGTCCAGGCCCTGCCCAAATAAGAAAAAGTTTTCCCCTTTAGAAGGTATATGATGAATTGTGTGTGGGTGTGAGTGTTCTTGCTTGAATAAGAAGAAGATGTTTGGGTGTTTATCATTTGCAAATGCTTTATAATTTTATCTCTTTTAGGCACTGTCAGAGAACAATCAAAGGTGTTGGTCAGGCTAGAAGTAAGGAGAAGAGTGGCCCATCAGAAGGGAAACCTACACCAAGGCCCTCAGGGGCCAGCGAGCCCAGAACTTAGGAGGTATTGAACTCCCCAGAGAAGCCAGGGAGGAAAGGGGAGGCAGTGAGACAGGTAATAGCAGATTGCAAAGAGATTTAGAAACTCCAGAAATGATTTTAGACTTTATCTTTTGTGCATTTGGTATAGGCAATTCAGCTAAGAGGCTACTGCAGAAATTAAATTCTCAGTGACAATGATGTAGACCTGGATAGTGGCAGTGAGTATCAAAGGAGTCGACTATTAGAAGGGATAATCAGAAGGACTTGTGATCATTTGGATTAAATCATGTGGAAGAGGTAGAGGTTCATAATGACTCCCTTGTATTCATGACTTACAAATCTAGGTAGACTGAGGATGACGGAACAGAGAAGACTGGCAGAGGGAATAGTTTTAGGGGTTGTATCAATTTAGCTAAGCTAGAACCACATTTCTTAGAATCCCCTCCCCAAATGGTTCCAAATTAGCAGAGGTCACCATTTTGCATAAGACTTGGAAAGCTGAAGAGAAGCTGCCGCCATCTTTCTATGCTAGAAGACTGGTGCAGACACTAGTGTCTGCTTTAGCTCACACACGTTGTGATTGACTATAGGCTTCCTTGTGGGTGCAGGGCAGCAGCCAGACTTGCAGCTTTCTGCTTCTGGGTAAACTCATGATAAAGGGTGCCCGCTTCTTTTGCAGGTCACTTGTGTCATGAAAATTAAAGGTTGAGGCTGTGAGAACCTAATGTGGGTTCCACCCAGTCCTCACGGATTCCAGCTCACCTTCAGTGTTTCAGTTTCACTGACCCTCCTCTACTTCTCTCTCTTCTTTCCTTCCCTGCTGACTGTAGACTCTAGCATCACATACAAAGACAACAGCCTCACGTGGATGGTTCAACTACTTCCCACAACTGTATCACGTGAAGGTCCTATCATAGATCTCTTATCATCTATCACATGTGGTGATTTTGTTTCTCTGGTTGAATCCTAGTGACAAATTCTATTATTCAGTTTGGTCCATATTGAATTTGAAGGGCCCATGAAACCTTCCCACATAGTGATGTCAGATAGGGAGATGAATATTCAGATCTGGGAATCAAAGATCACATAAATCCAGGAGTCTTTATAATGTAGGTAAAAAATGGAGGCTTAGGATTCTGTAGAGTCTGCTCTTTGCTCTGGTTTCTGGTACACAGTTTCAAAAACTCTCACATTTTCCTGAGGGATAGGATATTTTTGTTATGATAATTGAGGTGGCTCTTGATGAAATTTTAAATAGCTTCAGGATGGACACCAGTCATCAGAAAGATCTAACATAAAACCAACCCAAAGTTGGAACTCTGGGCTGCTCCTACCTCCAGGAAGGGGAGAAAGGATGGAGATTGGGTTCAATCACATGGCTAATGGTTTAATCAATTGGGGCTACATAATAAATTCCCAGTAAAAACTCTGGACGCTGGAGCTTTGACAGAGCTTTCTGGTTGGTGAATAGATGTACGTGTCAGGAAGGTGATGCTTTGAATCCATGGGAAGGGGGGATGAAAGCTCTGCATTCAGAACTCTTCTAGAACTTTCCCTATGATTTGGGACAAAATTGTAAGTATAGTACTTCCCTGAGTTCTGAGAATTATTCTAGGGAATTATCAAATATAAAGGGTTGGGCCATTCATGGGACCTCCTGAATTTGCAGCCAAGTCATTCAGAAACATCCAAAGTCAGGACAGTCTAGTGGAGAACTTCACTCATAAATCTGTGGCCTCTGATGCTAATAATCTGGGTAGATGACAATTAAGTGTAGCTTAAAGCTGCACTTTCTAGATTTTAAATTCAGCCTAATGATTTCTCAGGACATAGCAAAATTTACCCTGACTGGATTTGTAAACAGACTATAACCTACCTTTTTACATGTACCAATTCAGGAATTAGGAGGGCTTCTAAAACCAGAGTAGGTTCAGAGAAACTCCAGTGCTGCTGAGTGGGGAGAAAGGATTTATGGACAGAAGAAGCAAATGGCATACAGAAAACAGAGGTGAAGTAATTCCTGAATCATCCTTTGCTCTATAAAACTCAGTTAAATTTAATTTGTCTACATTTTTCATTGTAACAGTAGTGTCTAAAGTTTTTCTTTTAACAGTAGTTATTGTCAGAATTGAATTATAGTAAACTTGATGAGGTGTAAATAGAGCAGAGGCCATGGAAATGACTATTTGTAATGAGAGAACATTCAGGGAGAGACTGCTTAAATTCACAGGTACTGGACACCTTCTCCATGAAAAGCCTTGATCTTTGGCTAACTCTGAAACTTACCAGAAAGGGCTGTGGTAGGAAAAGGTGCCACCTGGAGGTGCCTTCATTTAGTCCCAGCATTTCAGCTGCTTTTTTTCTCTTCTGTGAAGATACATAAACTGCAGATTATTTAGTTTTTGTTTTGTTTTTCCAGCCTCCAGTTTGCTCCTGGCACTAACCACCTGCCCCTTGTGGCTGGGTGGGGAAGGGAGGGAGGTTGTAGAAAGGTGTAGAAGACAGAATGAATATGAATTATATTACTTGCAGAACTTTTGTCTCACAAAATACTTTTTTTCTCCAACAAATGTAGAATGCATATTCTCAGTTAATTAATCCAAATATACAGTGAACAACTTGTGGGCTTTCCTGGGGTCCTTGGGGGTTTGCACTCAGCGTTTGAATCTGAGGAAGTTATCCATGAATAATTTAGTATCTTGGAATGTTACCTGAGAACTAAGATTACTAATTAGCCACCCAGAGCCAAGAAGCTTTTTAGTGTCACTCTTACTATATTCATGATTTTCGAAGAACAAACTTTTAGCAATATTTTGTGATATTCTGTGTGGGTTTTTGCACGTACGTAGCTGAGAGGCAAGAGGTATGTGGAATTGAATACAAAATAAAGTTTAGAAAAGGATTTTCTGTGTGTGGGCTATTGTGCATTCTAAAACACTTTGCAGTCAGAAAAGAAACTAATTCCCTATTGATAGTCACAGGGATGAGTCTTAATTGCTTACTTGCCCACACAAGTCACTGGAGGATCTGAAGAATTTGAGTCCTTCTAACATAAGAAGGTTGGTACCCTCTGTCTCTATCTTGCTGCTCCTCTGCCTGGTTTCTGTGAGGTAGTGAGGCGTCTTGACACTAAACATCGGCTGACAGCAGGTACAGGGGGTATCCCAGTTCCTCACTAGCTCTGTGACCATAAGAAGTTACCAGTTTAGAAAATTGCTCATTTACATATCTTGACCCGGCCCTCCCACACAGCTATCAATGTTTCTCCAGTTTCTTGTGGAAGTGGCCTAGACACATATCTGGATTGACATTTTGGCTTTTACTCACTAGCTGTGTGCCTCTGTCAGCTTATTCAGCTTCGTTAAGCCATGATCACTCTCCTGTAACAGTTAATAAAAATGGCCTCATAGGTTTGTTGTAAGGATTGATTACAATGATGTATATGAAGCTCTTAGCACAGAGCCTGATATATACTGAGTACTGGCAAATAGAAGCTAACAACCTTATTGTTTATATCATGTTTATTAATGGGCCATTAGTAAAAAATTTTACTCATAAGGTCATGTAATTAAAAAAGAAGATAAGTTTTGAAGATAAACCACTGGAGATTGATCCAAGATGGTAGACTAGCAGTAGCCCCACTTGCCACTCTCAAGGAGAGCACCAAAAATTATGGGCAGAAGCTCAACTATTGACGACCTTCTTAGAGAGAACAATGGCAAACATCAGAGAAAAAATGGGAGACATTCAAGGTGAAAGAGAAAAAAAGAGAAAGAGAGTGATTTCCTTGGCAAGATTAGAGGCAACAAATGCAAACAAAGATAAGAAGAGAGAACCCTGGAGCTCTGTCTTCCCACTATGGACATAGAAACCTGAGCTGTGAGAGGGTCTCACCACCACAGCAGGTCTCCATATTGACCAGGGAGCTATTCGGAGAATGCATAGGCAATCAGACATATAGGGACTCTCTGGCTTCCATTCCCAGGTCATTGCAACTGTTGCCATTCTGAGCTCTTGAGTCTAGAGGTTCTAGTCTACATAGGAACAGCTTTACTGCAACTGTCTCTACATTGCTCCTGCTGGACTACAGAGAAAGCAAAGAAAGCAGGTCTTGCCCATGTGGGACCAGGAGCCATGTGCCCTGCCCCCACCAGAAAATTCAAACAGAACAGGTACCAATACACTGAGAAGTCACACAGCGAAACCTCAGTTGGACCTGCCTGAGGTGAGAGCCCCAGACACCCAGCAGTTCTGCCCTCACAACCCTGTGCCAAGGGAAAGCCCTTGCTGCCTGGTGGTGCTAACATGCACATTATCACTGACCATTAACCATGAGCCACTACCCACTGTGTGCCACCATTGCACCTGAACCTGGATGGAGAGAATACCTGCACCACAGCCACTACCTAGATAGATTCACCCAGCAACCACTGCCACCACTGTAGGGGGACCCAGGCAGAGAAATATCCATAATACCCTCCTTAGGCATGATGGGAAATTGCCTAGATCCCTGCCCAAGTTTCCAAAAGTGGCCCATAGACTAAGCCACCACTTCACATAAAGATCCTCCAGTACTGGCTTGGACTGTGACAACTACAGGGCAACAGGAAAATGCAGAACAGCTGAATTATAGGCTTTCAGCACATCCACCCTTCTCCTGCCAGGTCAGTCTTCCAAAGTAGCTCACAAAAACGCTATCTGTGGACTTCTCCATCTTCTCACTAAGTAGGAGAGTTCCCAGCAAAGGGGAATACACATACTACAAACCTATCTTCCCTGAGCTGAGAAAAGTTTCAGATGAGAAGAAACTGGCAAAAAACTTTGGCAACATGAAAAGGCAAGCTGGTTTAATAGCCACAAAGGATCACAATAGATCCATAGCAAGGGACTCCAACCAAAAAGAAATTGTCAACATGTTAGAGGTGGAATTTAGAAAATGGATGGCAAATAAGATGAATGGGATTGATTAGAAAGTTGTAAACCAACATAGAGAAACCTCCTCCCTCTCCAAACAAACAAACAAAAATCACATTTCAAGACATGGATGAATTAAAATGAAAAATCACTAGAGAGATAGAAAACATAAGAAAATATAAAAAATAATTTAAAGAAGTGAGTCACTTAGGAATTTCAAAGTACAGTAGAAAGCTTCAACAGGTTAGACCAAGTAGAAGAAAGAATCTCAGAGCTTTAAGATAAGACTTTCAAACTAGCCCTGTCAGTCAAACATGCAGAAAAAAGAATAAAGAAGAATGAACAACTTGAACAATCCCTCAGAGAAATATGGGATTATGTGAAATGAATGAATATATGAATTATAAATATCCCTGAGAGAAAAGAAGAAAAGACAAGAAGGGTATAAAATCTATTTAAAGGAATTATTAAGGTAAACTCCCCTAATATTGACAGAGATTCAGATATTACAGGTCATTGAACACCTGGAAGATTTGTAGCAATTAAAGCATCTCTGAGACATAGTCATCAACCTGGCCAAAGTCAAAATGAAAGAGAAAATTGTATAAGCTACAAAATGAAATCAACAACTAACCTACAAAGGAAAACTCATAAGGCTAATAGCAGACTTCTCAGTAGAGGTCTTACAAAAGCAGAGGGTCTGGAGCTGCATTTTCAGTCCTCTTAAACAGAACTAATTGCCAAAAAATTTGTGTCTTGTAAAATTAATTTTCATAAATGATGGAGAAATACTTTCCCAGACAAGTAAATAAACACTAAGGAAATTCATCACTATAAGACCTACCCTATAGGAAATGTTCAAAAGTACACAATTTGTGGAACAAAACAATAGACCTCAATCCGTGTAGGAACACCTGAAAATTGAAGCTCACTGCTCTTAAAAAAAACCAGTAGCACAAGAGAATAAACAAAACAATAAAGTCTAGTTCAAAATCATAAACAGAACAGTATCCCAACTATCTATCAATACTAACACTTAATGTGAATAGTTTACACACTCCACTTAAAAGATACAGACTGGTTGAATGGATTCTGATACACCAGGTTTTTTCCCTTAAAGTATCTTACTAACATAAATTGGAAATAGAGCTAAGTGCTCTGTGTCTACTCAGTGCCTGTGGAAACACTTTTAGTTGTAAGGAGTTAACTCCTTTGGCTCTGGGGGTGACCAGGATTCACAGAGCTGTACATACTCCTGCCCCTTCTCCCATTAACATAACTCTGCTGTTCTACTTCTGCAGTTGCCAATTCTTGGAATCTTTTTGCTTTTTCCATATTAAATTCCCAAAGTGAAAATCCAGATAGCTTACTGATCATTATCCCTGTTTTAGGAGAGCTTCTTATGGCTAGACATACCATAAACATAGAATTAAAAATTATAATCTCCAGATTCTTTTAGTTAGCCTTGGATAGAGTTCCAGAGTTGGCAAAAGAGGGAGCAAATCCCATCAGTTGTTAAATGAAGAACCTTGAGGTAAAAAGAGAATCCTGGTCCTACTGTTCTATATTCTCAAAAAGCTAACTTCTGAATCTCCTTTAAAGTCAGGGAAGTATTCTAGAGTCTATTCGTAAATAAGCCATCTTAAAGACACTCAGAATATTAACATTTGTCTGATTGAATTGCAGATGCTTTCTTTTCAGATTTCTATATCTTCTCTGTATCTTGTTTGTCATAAAATAAATGCTGGCTAGTTTACCTGCAAGAAATTTCCCAAGAGACTCTATTTTAACTACAATGGTTTACTGTTATACAGCCTTAAACCTTGTTTACTTAACTGAATGTGGGAAATTATAGTTACTCCTGTCTGTTTGCTATGGGAAATTACATATATATACATATTTTTAGTTGATGTATTTTTATTTCTACATACTAAGGGCATACAAGATTTTTTTTTACAAGGATGTCTTGTATAATGCTTAAGTTAGAGCTTTTGCTATGCCCATGAGAAGAATAGTGTTCATAGGACCCAACAGGTAAGTTTTTTGCTATGCCCATGAGAAGAATAGTGTTCATAGGATCCAACAGGTATAAGTTTTTTATGCCACCCTCTCCCCTTATTTGTTTCTTATGTCCTTTATATTGCTTTGTGGCTGTGTGTACCCATCTGTTAGCTCCCACTTAATAGTGAGAACATGTGGTGCTTTGTTCTCTAACCCTGAGATACTTTCCTGTTTCATCCAAGTTGGTGTAAATGACATTATTTCATTCTTCTTTATGGCTGAGTAGTTACTCCATGGTGTATATACAATATTTTCTTTATCCACTCATGCACTGAAGGGCACTTGACAGTGTGAATTATTTGGGAACACCCAGGTTTTTATTTTCAGAATTCTATGTTGTATTTTTTTAATCTTCAGAGATACACGATGCTAACCCCAGGAAAAACAGCTCATGACTCTCGCAATTCCAAGTCTGAGGAAGAGTGCCAGCTGGCTGGCATATTCAGAAGTCTCTGGAGAGGAATGTTTTGAGAGAGTACAGGAGAACTTTGTTTTTTTGTTTTCTGAGATATTCTCATTTTGTCATCCTCGGTAGAGTGCCATGGCATCATAGCTTATACTAAACTTCAATTCTTGGGCTCAAGCGATTCTCTTGCCTCAGTTTCCCAAGTAGCTGAGACTCCAGCACTTGCTACAATTCCTGGCTACTTTTAGAGACAAGATGTTACTCTGGTTCAGGCTGGTCTTGAACTCCTGAGCTTAGACAAGCCACCTGTCTTGGCTTCCCAGAGTGCTAGGAATACAGGCAAGAGCTACTGAGCCTGGCCTTTGTTTAAAATACACTCTTTCCATCTCAACTTTCACAACAGCTAGAATTAAGCCATTAGGACTGGAGAATTTTTGTTATTGTATAATGTATTTTCATTAGATATCTTCTGCCCAGGGCAGATAAGATGTAAGCAAATACTGTACTTTATGGGAAATGTTTATCCTTAACAACTAGCTTTTAGGAAGTTTTCAGTAATTGATCATTGACTAAGTGCCTAGAAGAGGAAAGCAAGAGAAAGGTAGTTGGAAGGAAAAAATAAGGAGGAAAATCATCTTGAAATAAAGTGATAAGGAAACTTAATTCTGAAAGAAATATTCCTGCACCTGATATCAAGTCATGGGCGTACATACAATCCAGGATGCCCTGTGGGGACAACAGCTCCTTTCTGGTGGAATAATTTTTTTGATAAGCAAAGGAGAGAGTAGCCTTTTCATGAATTTTCTCTGGGACACATATTTAAAGTTTAACCCCTACATCTGAACCAAAGAAAAACAAAGGCCCATGTAGACTCTATCATCCAAGGTTTGACTCTTTGGCAGAATAAAGCAGTTCCTTGTATATGGGAGTTTTTCACCTTACATAAGAACTACTTACCTCCAAGAGGCACAGGTAACCCCCCCTAGAGGCTCCTCTGTGTGTGTATTTTTGTGTGTTTTAACATTTTTTCCCCTGAAGAGAGAAATCTTTGCCTCTGAAGTAAAAGAGGCCATTCTCTGTGGATTCTGAGATTAAGGAGGAAATTGGGCACCTGAGGATGGATGGGACCAACTATGTTAATAAGCCCTTTGGAGATGGAGGAGGTAGCTGTCTCTCTCCCAGACAACACACTGGGAGATGGAAGTCTCTGCAGGATAATGGATTTTGCTTAAAGAAAAGAGGAAAATTATTTTGTAGCTTGACTCCCTCTATCTCAGCCCACAACTACCCCATTTGTTTTGCGTTAAATGTAAGATTCAAAAGCAATATTTTTTTAAGATTACTAATATTTGAGAAGTTTTCAGAATAGTTTTTCTATGTTTTAAAAACAATTTTGACATTTACAATTACTTTAAAAGTAACACATATTCATGCTTAAAAATTTAGAAAATGCAGGAAAGTGTAAAGGAAATAAAAATCACTCACAATCCCATCACATTTTAAGGTTTATCTTTTCAATTTTTTTCTATTAATATACATACTTAAAAAAAATATAATTATGTTATATGCCCTGTTTTATAATTTGCTTTCCTTCACTTAATTTATCATGTGGTATTACTAATGTTCTTAATTATTTTGCTAAATAATTTTTAACAACTTACTAGTATTTTAACATATGCAGATATCAATATATATTTAACTATTCCACAGTGTCAGACATTCAGGTTTTCCTTCTATTGCAATATGAAAATATGAACTTGCACTTTAATTTTAAGTAGGAATAAAAAGCTGCATAAGTATGTTGAATAAAGCTTTAATTTCATCTTTCTAATTCCTTAACTCAGTTGAAAATATCCCTGTGACCTGAAGGCACAAATCTTTCTGAGCTGTTTTGCAAATTGAAGAGGGCTTTGTAGACAGTTTTCAGGAGGGAGATAGTAGGGGCATGGTATTTAAGGAAGTGGGAAATGAAGGTTTGTCGTGGAATTGAATTGTAATGATTGAAATATTAGAAGCCAGAGTTATAGATGCCAAGAGGTGTGTGTGTGTGTGTTTGGCAAGTAGAATGGGGTTAGTTGATGGTAAATATGATTTATTTAGAACAGAATTGACAAGCTGATGTTGAATTAGATAAACTCTATTCTTAATTGAAGATGTATAAGCCGCTATTTTCATTTTACTTAGCAATTTCCTCCCTTCTCCATTTCCCCACCCCCACCCCACACTCTCACAGTACTGGGCCCTGAATACTGAAACTCCCAGCAGAGCAGGAGATTGCAACAACTGCTTCTGGGTCCAGACCATGATCAGATTGGTCACACTAAGCCTAGACTTTCTCATCTCTGGATCTAGGTGCCAGAAACTTCCTCTGTTCTGAAATATGGTGCTCCTGACTTTAGATACTTTTCTTTGTTAAACTCTCCCAGGTATCCTACCCAATGAACTATTCTTTCAAACACCTACTTGTTTGCAATTGTTTAGGATTCATTTCCCTTTGCCTTATGTTGTAAAGAGTGAATCATTTGCATCCCCAGTGGTGGAGGGTGTGTCTTACTCACTGCTGTGCTTCTAATGCCTGGCACAGAGCCTGACTAGGTGCTCAGCAAATATTTGCAGTGGCATCAAACAGAATAAACCAAAGCTCAGGAGATAAGATAAAGCACTTGGACAGCATAGACTTCCTTCACTTTTAATTTCCTTCTGTGTTGTCATTCTTGCTCACCTGGTTATTGTTTCCATTCTCCTTATCAATTACTCAGGGTTAGGATATTTAATTGAAAGTTTATTTATTCAGGGGCTTTGCACTCTAAGGAGGAAAAAAGCTACAGGAACAGGAACCAAATGAATATGTAACATTAGGTGAATGTATTATATTAAACATCAACTACAACCAGTAATAAAAGGATGTATATACACCTCAATTTAACTTTCAGGAGGTCAAAAACTGGCTGTTTTCTATGGGTTAATCTTATTTTCTGGATGTTCCCACATATCCAGTTTATGAAAGAATTAAAGGGAGATCTAGTATGTCTGAGGTTAATTACTACATTAGGCAGAAAGGATTCCCTAGTGAGTATGGAAGTACTCTTTTGTCTATGGAGAATTTTGCTGCTAGATTTAATTGAATTTGTTATTTTGCATAGTACTTGAAGTTCAAGAGGAATTTTTCTTGTTGAATAAATTAAAGAAACAGGATTTTATATAAATCCCAAGTGACCTGATAAACACACAGTATAAAATATGTCTAGTTCCTAATTTGATTCAATAAACCTGTATGGGACATGCATTTATTGAGATGCCCTGGCAGACAGGGAGGAGCGGGGAAGGAGGAAAGGTGGCTCCTGCCCTCAAGAAACTAACAGTGTAGTGTACACTCATATGTCCATTACCGAATAAAACACACATCTTGATGAAATAAGGGCTCAGTGGTATATTCTTACACAAAATATACACTTTATAAGATGGAGAGATGCCATGAAGTTAGCTCAGGCTGGATGAGAAGGGCAGGCACCCCCAAGGTGGGCTGACTCTGCTTTGGCTAATACCTTTCCCCCATAGCTAACATTCCTTTCACAGTTCTCCTGGGCTTCCTCGTACCTCTCACAAATGGAGAAAGATGATGTGGAATGACATTTTAATTTCCTTAGAGGTGCAGCCATACCCTTGAGGATTTAGAGGAGAAATAGAAGCCATAGATGTAAACCTATTTGGGATCATAGATACTTTTGAGACTCTCATGAAAACTTTTGGCACTTCTCCTAAGAACACTGAAATATGTTTGTACAGATGAGGCTGTGAGCAATTTCCAGACTCCCTGAGGCACACCCAGAGTAATAGCTGGATCCATCACTTTCTAAGCACTGTGTTAACTACACAAAAGAGCTACATATCTCTTGAAAACAAGTAAAGAGACTTAGGAAACATAAATTTGAATGCTTACTAGCCAGGAAGGAAACAACATAAGGTACACAAAGGATTTTCTGCCTCTAGCTTGATGTAGAAATAAATGATCTTTTTATAGAGAAAGTTGAAAATTTTAATTAGTACAACATTGAAAATTCTTAAATAGCACCAAAATCTCTGAGACTCATCAAATATAGAATACTTATTCTAGGGCTGATGGGAGACTTTTGTTTGAAATATGACGGCTCTTCACGTGGTAGGTACCCAGGAATTTGCGGGATAGTGGAAAGCAGTGTGAGTGCTGTGTATTTTGCAAAGATGTATTTGTGATAAAGGAGAGGAAACCTGGTGGTTCTATATTTCTTTACATTATTCTTTCTTGTCTTTTTCAATCAGCTTCGCTTTTCCTTCTTACATTCGAGCTGAGGTTTTTGGTCTAGGAAAGACTAAAGATTTATCAAAAAGAAATAACTTTTTCAAATGTCAAGCAAAGTTAATGGGGAAAAAAATCCCCCAAGCTAAACAGTAGTTTGAAAATGTGATCTTTTGAAAAATACCAAAGGCCTTTAAGAAAAGAAGCTGATTATTTTCGTTCAAATCTGATTTGTTGTTAAATGTCTATAGCTAAAGCCAAAGTCAACCATTGTCTGTAAAAACTTTCCTTCCATAGCCCGAGTCAAGCAGGAGGAAAAAGCCTTCATAAGAAAGGCTTCAATGTAGAGTTTTGTTTTGTTTTTTAAATGATAACTTTTGACTGCACAATGATTTTTCTAATTCCCATCTTCTTAGCTCTTCCAAACTGAGGTTCAGAATATGGAGGATCCCGGAAGGACAAGCTTAAAAATCCTGCACATTTGAGACCGTATATAAAGGTAGCTCTGACAATAATCATTCTGGTCAGTCATAATCTATTACACTGAGTTGGTATAGTTGTATCCCTTAGCAGTGTTTTCAGATAAGCTCTAAGCTCCAGGTAACAATTCAACCAGAAAGAGGCAATCGCTTAGAAAATTTGTACTGAGACCAGAACTTTTACCCTGAGTGTATGTGGAGTATTTATGTGCTTAAGGGTCCCATAGTAATTGCAAAAGAGGCACTGAACCCCCAGGAGCTGCTGAGAAAAAAATAAGATTGGAAAAGAGATCAGCTATTGGCCTAATTCATCAGAAGAAATGTAGGTGTGACAGAGACCAATTCCCCTCAGTGCTCGGTCTTCTCTTTTTTCTTTTTAAAAATAAATTCTATTTAGGTTTTAGTTGGATATAAAGAGAGCTACGTGGAGACTATCGGCATATTTTCCTGGCTTCATAGCTCTGAGCATGGTCCATAGGATATGAATAGAAATATTATATGTAGCTAATCAAATATGTTAAATTATAAATGCAGGTTAAGCTATCCAAAGAATCTAATTATAATAAATTAATTTGTAATTAGTGCCAATCATTAATCAAAAAACCTCTTAAGATTATTTTTAAACTTTGCCAGATTTGAAACATAATAAGGCTTGCAAAGAGCTTAAAAACTTAAGAAATACCCAGGGTTTTGAGTTTGAATACTTCTATTGTGAATACTAAATTTAGTATTAAATTGTTGATTTAAAATGTCATTTGTGTTAAGGACTGCAAGTCTGCTTTGGGTCTGCTACATTGTTGCCACTTAGATTTTCAGTGAGGCATGAAAAATGAAATGTGACCTTCCAATAGGTCTGAATCACTGGTTAATTTATTGATGCCCACACTTTTATATTCTCTATTCATCAAATCCCTGGGCAGATGACAGCTACCATACACAAGAGATAATAATAAATTGTTCTTCACAAAAACAATTAAAGCTGTATCCAGTGTCAATTGACTCATCTTTTCTCTTTGTTCCTGGAGAACAAGTGGGGGCTTTTCAGTTCAGAGATCGCAGTCATGTATCTCCAAGGTCTTTAATAATTTCAGACTGATCATGGATACCACATTCTTTGATTAACTCTGACCTTTGGTGAAGAGACAGACTGAATAAATGAATTGAATATGCTTAGCCGTTAAAAGAGCAGTTTGGGTCATTGCTTTTCTTTTATATGTGATACAAAGTATTGATCAAACTGCACAAATGAAATCAGGAAGGAATAAATATTTCTTAGTGCCATGCTATCTTTTTTGGAAACTTGAGCATGTAGCTTAGCCCACCATCATATTTACTGCTCAACTAGATATTAGGGAGTTTCTACATTCCCTAACTATTTGGGTAGAGTTTCCATTGTCTTTTAGAATAATAAAGCAAGCAGAGTCCACCAAGTAGATTCCAAGAAGGCAATGTGGTGTGACATTGCCCATTGGTGGAATGGGCTTCACCCAGATACCACTTGGTGAGGAGTGCTGGCTGAGAGGACAGGAGCCCCTGACCTCTTACACACCAGCTGCATTAGTCTGATCAAGTCATCTCCATGATGTGAGCCTGAGTTTCCTCATTTGCAAGAGCTTTTGTAAGAATCAGATGACTTGATGTGTAGGAAAGGCTTTTACAAATTGAAGAGTGTCATCTGAATGGAAGGGATTCCACAAGCTGCAGTATATTGAATAAAATCAAGAAAAGCATGATCCTTAAATGGAAATTTTCTTAATGGATTTCATTTTAGTATATATATTGAGATGTGACCTTTACATTTCTAAAGGAGAGCTATAATAGGGCAAAGAGAAAATGTGGTTGAATTCAGAAGAAATTTTTTAAAACTTGGGAATGGTGAGGTCCCAAGGATTGGAAAAATTCTGAAATTTCCAGTTGTTTGCATATGCAGACGAGGGCATGTGAGAATATTGTAATTTATGTCACTAAGATTGGCAACTACTTGCTAATGAATACTGATTTTCAGGGTAAACTTTTAACCTAAGCTCATATTTCCTCCCCCCCCCACCCCCAGCTATCTTTTGGGCATCTCTATCTGGAGGCTACACAAACACCAGCATCTTCCCCATCTTCTTCCATGTTTTTTCTAATCTGTTCCCATCCCAAATGTGTCATTCTGCTGAATAAAACCTCCAGAGTTCATTTAGCCTGTATATTGGCTGTGGGTGGTTTCATTAATACCAGGTAAACTCAGGATAAACCCATGGACAGTGTGCAAGGATGATAACACATCAGTTGTCTGAGACTATAAACCTGGGAACCACCCCACGCTTCTTTCTTCCTACTACTACATATAGAGCCCACTGATTACCAAATCTTGTTGATTTTACATAGAGGAAAGATTTTCTATATATGTTCTAACTTAATACTTACTCAATGATTAATACTTGATACTTAAAACTACAAATTATAGATCATCCTGTAAGGGCTAACTCTGAGGCTCAAGTTCAAGTTCACACAGTGTGTAGGTGTCAGAGCTGGGATTTTTCCAACTTCAAATTCTTTGCTTTCCTACCGCACCATCAGGTTCTCAGGTTGTGGACATTTCTCATATGTCTCTTTCTCTCTTCCACTGACTATAGCTTCTTAGGACAGGGGCAAAATGTGGCTCATTTTATCTTTGCCTTTCCAACTGTAACGTCTAGGACACAGTGTTCAATAAATGGGTGTTAAATTTCAGGCAACTGTCACCTTATGGTCAAATGCCTTATGGGTGAGTTTCCATGCAGTTCTGGCACCAGTTTCCTGGCTTCATTTTGAAATTCTTCAGAGCAGGGACTTGGCCTTATTTATCTTTGTTTCCTCAAGCCTACATTGACTGAGTCATAGTAGGCACTCAATAAACTTTTGCTAGAGCTACTTAAAAGACTAGCAAGCTACCTTCACAGTATGTGTCTTCAGAACATTGGCCATTTTCTTCAGGCTTTTCTGAGACCATAGACCAGAGTGGAATCAGAGTTTTATTTAAAAACTCTGAGGCTTCATAGAGCTTCTAAGAAGGATATGACACTGACCAAATGAAGCAGTTGAGAAGATATGATAACTCACACTTGGGCAGTTCTTTTTTGTCTGAAAAAATATTCTTACGACATTGGAGAAAATCTTTAGGATCTAGGGCTAGAAGGAAGGTTTTAGCCTTTACAACCAAGGTAAAATTCATGAAAGGAAAATTGATAAATTGGGCCTCACTAAAATTCAAAGCTTTTGTTCTGCAAAAGACCTTACGAAGATGATAAAAAGACAAGCTACAGGCTGGGCAAAAATATTTTCAAACCACATATCTGACAAAAAACTAACAATATCTAGAATATACAAAGACAAAAACTCAACAATAAAACACTCAGGCAAGCCAGTCAGAAAAGGGCAAAACCCCGGGATAGACATTTCACCCTAGAGGATTATACAGATGCCAAGTAAGTACATTAAAAAGTTGCTCATTATCATTTTCTTTAGAAAAAAGCAAATTAAAACCACAATGAAATGTTACACACTTATTGAGATGGCTAAAATTAAAAAAAAAAATTAGCCAAACAAAATTCTGATTAAGACAGGGAGAAGGGCTCGGCGCCTGTGGCTCAATCGGCTAAGGCGCCAGACACGTACACCTAAGGTGGTGGGTTCAAATCCCCAGCCCGGGCCCGCCAAACAACAATGATGGCTGCAACCAAAAGATGGCCGGGCGTTGTGGCGGGTGCCTGTGGTCCCAGCTACTTGGGAGGCGGAGGCAGGAGACTCGCTTGAGCCCAGGAGTTGGAGGTTGCTATGAGCTGTGATGCCATGG